>CALNHX010003457.1:0-149678 GCA_940337035.1 Agriotes lineatus | reverse complement strand
CGAGCCGCAAACTTCGCAACGATCTGAATATGTGCTAATTATATTAACCACAGACATTTACCTGACAGCCAGACTTCTCCAGGGACGTAGGAAATCGTCCGCAGTACCACCAAACTAAGCCGCACCGTGGGAAACATCCCCGAGCGTCTGCAACCATCTCGAGGTCATTCGCCGGTGCACCAGCTTAAATACCGAATATCGCGTACTGCACAAGTACACAACAACGTCACGACCTTCGAGGAGGCTTGGCGACCTTCACGAACGCTCCTGAAGCTTAAGCATCCCTTAAGATAACTTAATTATCTCTGTATTCACAGCCCCTAGCACGTTTCAATCCGGACCGAATTTTGAGGTTAAAGAACTGCGCATTCGGCCCAATTTTGACCGATCGCGTTCCCGGGCAGTGGCGTACCGCAGGGCCGAACGAGGAACAAGAGGATTTATCCCAGAAGCGCATCCCATACACCGACGTGTGGCGGGTTGCAGCTGAGCTAGGATTACGAAGCACAACTCCCCGAATGAGTTGTAAATTTATTATTAGATACATTTTATTTTGATTTTCCGAGTACACCTTATGTTTGTAAATATATATTAAAATATAATAAAACTGTCTAAGGTAAAATCCTGGTGTTTGCTTGCTGATCTTATTATATCTGAGGGAACAAAATGAACTCCGACTAGAGCTACCCGATGGAAGTAATTTTTGACATCCTTAGCACAAGGTTGAAATGTCACAATTCTTTTTATCGCCCTTAATATCAACTTTTCATACTTTTTGTGATCAATATTCTAATTTTGATATACAGTTTTCTGTTCTTACATTATATTATTATTATAATAATAAAGCTTAGAATATATGTAAATAGCCTGTACAAAATGAACTAAATTAAACGCAAATAACTTTATTAAACGACATTTACAGTAATCATTAATTAATCTGGCAAACGTAGATATAAAAAAAGACACAATTATGAATTACAATACATACTAATAAGCCTATGGTAGTATCCTTCCGATTTATAACATGTACAAGTCAATATATACCTTTTCTGCACGTGCAGTTTAAAAATTGTTCTACAGGTTAGGGATTATTCAATCGCATATCCTGGCGACTTCTAATCGAAACTGTATCAAAAACAGTAGGTAGGTCACAGTTGGTCCAATAATCTGAAAAAAAATCTAAAAGATCGGATTAGATATTTTTAACTAACTTACTCCGTATATTAATGTGAAGTCTATGGTGAACAAACCCCCAGCAGTAATTTTAACGTCGCTATGGAGCAGTTGTGTAGAGAATGCATTGACCTACAAAAGTATTTAGATAATAGGTAATATGTTACATGGTAACAGTATTTTAAAAATACCTCATTCCTTAACTGGCGATGATCTTGTGAAGCCAACAATTTAAACAGCTGCCTTTTTATAGAGTTGGCCTGTAACACACTTTTTCATTAACGACGAAAATTCCTAAAATGTAGTGGCAATTAACGTATCTAGGAATGTTATGATTTATAACGTTGTTTCTTTAATAGTTTATCGGTTGAAATATAGTAATGGTTACCATGTACGGTAAAGGAATATTACCGTACAGATACAGTTGTTTCAGTGTAGTAATGGTTGCCATGTAAGGTAAAGGACTATCACCGTACAGATATAGTTATGACTTAAGTACCAGCCTACTTTTGTATATTAAAGGAAGGCTTAATATCCTGAAACCGATAAAGACTTTTACCGGTATTTTTGCAAAACTTTAACCTGTGATCATCCATGGTATAAATGTTAATGTGAAACTGTAAATGCGAGTAGAATTTATCTCTTACCCTGTAGCCATTCTCTTCAATATTAATCTTTATTATTTTTTATACCTATATTATTTTCTTATTGCCGTTTTCTATTGCTGTTATTTGTACAGTGCAAACGCAATTGCCTGGAAATTGTATTGTAGGCCACACATTGTGCGAATTGGTATTAAAAATTACTGGTAAGTAATATCCTTAGAATTGATTGTACCAGTGGCTTGGCTGAATAATTTCAAAAATTTATAAGTAATAATTTGCAGCAAATGAGAAATAACAATAATGAGCCATATATCATATTCTTTCGTAAAAACCATCTTATTACAAATGCTGTAAGAAAAATGAAATAAAATAATTCAATATTCTAACCTATAAAACATATCTGTCAAAACATGTAACCAGAAATTTGGGGTAATACACCTGCGAGAAACATAAAAGCAAAAAATTACTAAGATTTAATTAAAAATTTCCCGCTCTTTCTCCACTTTTTAGTAATCACGCGTATGTAAACAAACGTATTTAGCATATTGCTAACATGCTAGCAGCCTTGGCTTTTATTCCTCGCGTGGTTTTCATTTTCAGGATTAAAGGTGTGTACGAGACAAGCTCAGGACAAAGCTGCGTTGGCAGGCCGTAGATACAACAGAGGTAACAAACGGATCTAGCTAGCTAGCAACTCAAGGGCAATCAAAATTAAAATAATGAAGGAGCGTAGAAACGACTAGCTTCTGTTTTGTGCCCAACGAAAAGGTTAAATAAATGTCGTGCTTCAACCTGATCAAAAATAATCAAGTAGCCGTTTTACGAGATAAATCGTTTAAAGTTTCTTCTTCCCATATTTAAGATGCTTGTGATACTAGTTTGGGCATTTTCTTTAGTCACAGTTGGAGCCCAAATTGGGATCGACTTGTGCCGTTTCGCAAGGGTTTTCGCAGACCCGCATTGCGGCTCATGACTTCGAAGCTGTGTTGACCTTGAAGTAACGTGCTGTATCCAGCTCTCTATGTTCTATGTGAAGTTTAACCTCCAACGCACTGTGCCAGCTGCGAGTGAGCGTACAGGGCTAGGCAAAAGGAATTGAAGGAACTGCTCTTTTGTTTCCTTACTTTAAAACAATTGAATGCTGTAGCCAGTGTTTCTGGTGCGGCAAGTACCCCATTTGTTTGCTGCGTACCTACTGGGGTTTCTTCAAGACATCGTAGATTTTGCTTTTAACAGTTTTTATCTTAACGATTTTCCATCCTTGGATTATAGAGTAATCTCCGTTACATCTTCTTAAAATGTTGTTGTGTTTAGGGTAATTCATTTGTGTACTTTTTTTATTACTGTATATAGTTACTTACGCGCCAGTAGATTTATGTGTTCTAGGGAGCACCTTAAATTTTGGCATAGAATTATTACTCTACGCTAACCTATGTTTAGCAAATAATCACTTGTAGGTACTTTGTACGATACGATACTGAATTCATGATTATTATACTGTGATGCCAGCATTGTGGTTTTGTTATTGTTACTGCTACCTGTGCTTGTCTTGAGCCTTTCTTTCACAATAGTTATTCTACTGCAGTTTACGAATTCTCCGTAATACCTGGATACAGTTGTCGTTAATTAAAAGATTCGTTGACGCTCATTTTGGATTATTTTTTCATGTAACTGTTAGTACTTAAAGAACTACAGGAAAGAGATTCTTTTCACCTTTTATTGCAACCCAAGGGTCTACTGCGTTCAAAAGGCGAGAAATTGTAGTCGACCTAATTTTATCAAAAAAGTTATTAAAACAGCCGACCACAATGCAAAAATAATCGAAATCCAAAATTTTAAGCTATTCTTTTTTAAATTAGACGTTTTTAATTTATTTTTATGGCAGTTGACTACTGGTTTGCAGTAACATTACGTAAAAATGATAAAAGTAAGTACGCCAGCAGTAGTATAATTAACCCAAATTTAAAATCGATTGGCAAATAAACAAGGAAAATATAAGGGTGTAAATGTACGCAGCGAAACACACTGTATGTGTTGTGTACCCAGCTATGACGTTAATATTAGGCACGATTTTCGTTTTTGTAACGATTTACTATTACATCGCGCAACAATAGTATTAAATATCTGCTTGAATTGACGAAATAAGATTTTAAATGTGACAGAAAATATTATTATAATCGCTGTGTGTTTGCGGAAATTATCGTGTTTGCAGCATCCACTATTAAACAAATTTGAGAGACTGCTTCCGCATAAAAAGCAGGCGTCCTATTTCGAAATTCTTGTAATAAATAAATGACAATGATTGAGAGTTTTAGAGTATACAGTGAATAATACTAATGTATCCCAAGGTTCTTTATAGTACTAAATTAAGCGTCTGACTAACATCGTTTAGATAAAATTTTGTGAAAATAATAATTAGAAGTACCTACTACGTCATAATAACCGTTTGCGATTAGAATTTAAAGCTGTCAGTTTTATTCTATCGCTTGTTTGTAAATAATACAATAAGTTGTTACGTGTCAGAAGCGTAATTAACATGAAAATTTGCTATGTGTGATCGTGTAAAATCTCCTTCATTGGAACAAAGTCGTTTTGTAAACGCAGCCTTAGCGATTGGGCTGTGATCAGTTTTACCGGTAGGCTGAGCAGCTGTTTGATAACAAGGTTTTTGTTTTCAATTGCGTGAAAAAATTTAACTTCTTTTTCGGAGAATTCTCTAAATTGTGCTTCAAGTTTAGCTCTTAGATTTAAATTTCGTTGGATTTTTATTTGTGGAAGCTTAGCTGTAAGGATGGGCGGGTGACGTGAAAACAGTCGGGTCACGTCGGGTCCCGTCTTGAACGTGACTAGTATTTGAAAATCGTAAACGTGAGTGAACGTGACTGAAAATTTCCAAGGCGTGATTTACGTTTCCTTTTAATTTCACGTTAAATATTTAGTAATGAATAAAATATTAGAGGGTGCCCCGCCCACCTGCTGCCAACCCATGTGGAAGATCTAGAGATGGTGCAGCGCATCCCCATCTGTGTGTAGTGGCATGAGTTGTGTGTACTGTGTGCAGTCAATGGCGTTCTGCCTGATAATTAATCTTTATTCTAAGGTTCTATTTCAGGCAACCGGGACGCACAGACACAAGAAGTGCTCTGTAGCGCATGTAGGAATAGCACATTCACTTGCAATATCTTAAAAAACGCTGGAATGGCATACGCAGCCGCCAGCCCTTCGAATTCGATCACCGGTACTATTTTTTTTAGCTGAAAATTTATGTAATTTATTAGAAACCCCTAACTTAACTAATTTTTAAAATTATTTAGTGTGACAATGTTCACTTACGAGGGAAGTTGTGGGTAAAGCCCTTTACAAATTTTTATTGGTTTTAAAATTGAATATTCTGCTCTATTTGAATTTGAATTTTGAAGTAAAATCTGCGGGTCACGTCGCTACTGGAGGGTCGCGCCGTGAATGTGAGTGAAAGTGAGCGTGAGCGTGCTTGAACGTGAGCGTTTAAAGCACGTGAAACGTGCGTGACGTGACTGAATACTCACTCACGCGCCCTTCTTTACTTTGCTGGTATGCGGGTTCGAACGTTAAGCACGTTTTGGGACAGCTTCGCGTCCTAGGACTGGTTATAATCGCTTGTAATAAACAGGGTAAGTGCAATTTCTTCAATTTCAAATTTTTATAACGTAATTGCAATCACTGGTTTTCATCCAAGGTTTTTAGGCGATCGTATTTAATATATAATAAATTGCATATTTTATTGGTTATATGTTAGTTGGTGTATTTGTATCGTACTAATCACTGCTATAATAGCTCTAAATTGGGGTGCCCTTTCCGAGTTAGTATCGCATAATACAAATTTGTAGAATTCCTGTATTGCTTACTTTATGCAGTGTTAGTTAATAAATCCAATGCATATCATCCATTGTCTGATTTCGTTACAGCTACCTTTTGTATTTCAGATATTGTGTTAGTGACTGCTGTAACTAATTTTATAAGCTCTTGACTTATCTGAGTATATTTGTTGTAATTGAAAAACTTATTGGCGCTCTTGTTACTTGGTAATTACATCATTTAAAGAACTGCACACCGTCTCCACTGGGATTAACTGGCGAACCCACGAATATAGTACGAGACTATTAATTGGGCATTACAATATTTTAAAATACTTAGGGAAACTATAGTGAACAACTCTTGGCGCTGACATTTACAGATACCATTGCAACGCTTATAGCATTAAACTTACCTGATGAGTAAGTGTTGCACAAAGATAGACTAAGGTCATCAAATGTATTACATTTAAAATTACTTCACTTATAAAAGCAAAATACACTGCAGGAGAAATCGTTAGATTACAAAAATGTACATCGGCAATATAATAGAAAATATATAGTACTGACATAGCAGACTCGAAAAATAAGTGAATCAAAAATATAAATTGAAAAGCGTCGTTGACACAAGCAGTAATTTTACATAAGTTTAAGTGTATGGTTGCTATATTTGTAATAAAAATTCTCGAGTTAGGAAGTAAAAAAGCCTCGCGGGTAAATCCAACTAGATGGTGAAATCGAATCGCCACAGCATATAACCACGCGTACGAACTAGCTTTGATGAAAATTTTGCAAATGTAACAAGTTAGATCTATGATAAATCTTATACGAAGATGTGTAGACTGTAAAACAGCTGTAACGTTTGCGTAATATATTATTGTCCATAGCAATTCAGTTGATATCCATATCAGTGCAACTACACTACCGAATTTCCTACTCGCGTTGATTCCTATCTCGCACATCTTATTGTCAACGATTTTAATGTATTTGAACGCATCAGCCAATATATTTTTAGCAAGATAGTTGTGCAAGAAATATACTGTGATTGTAACAATCAAAATACATGTACCAAGGGTTATCACAAACCACTGAAGCAGGTCTTGACTATGCAATTTTGTATATAAAGAAAAAGAATGAACATAAAACACGATTATAGTAGCAAAAACCGAGAAAACGACTCCCATGCATACTCTGTTCTTCACTTTCGTAACTGTTTCGGTCCTTGACTGCGTGTTTGGTACGAACCAGTCTACGCCAAACCAATTTTGTAAAGCATGTGAAGGAAGAAATATTTTTAATACATTTCTAAAGCGAAGCATTTTAGATGGGCCGGTTAAGTGATTCATTTCTAACTTTGGGTTTTAAACTTAGAAATAAAATTGAAATATGAAATATAAGTGCTGCAATACTTCTGGTTGAAGCGATTAAATAGCACTACCTTAAACATTCATAAATTATCCGTTGAGTTCGTCCTCATTTGCTAAGTGGTCATGTTATTTAATACTTAGTTTTTATATTTATTGATTAAGTGTTATTCTATATCTACGGTATGTGGTTAGGTGATAAAATGATTTCAAATTCAATTTATCAAGAAGAGTGGTGTAATTATTGACATTTGCTACTAGTGTTAATTGAAAAGAATAGTAATAGTAATAATAGTAGTTTCAATAAGACTTGCCTTATTCTGATTAAGTGTTGTAGTCGGTAGTTCAAATACTACTGGATTTCCAAGTGTTTTTTACAACTGTAAAATTTCTTAGTGACTATAGTTCATAACATGAAGCAACCGAAAATCTTCGTTCCAAAAATAAGTCCATTTTGTGAGGCTCTAAAACGCAGAAGAAAGAATAACACTAATGATAATCTTGCAACATTTTAAAATAAGCAGAACAGCAAACTGTGAACAGCAAAAATAGACCATAAGAAATAGCGTTAAACGGCCGGCTCAGCTACTCCGGAAAAGAGGGTGGTTTAACGCTAGCATGATCAAAACAAATAACGGCGCCATCAACTTAATTATTCAGCAACTTGCGAATCTAAAATTTCCCGGTAATCTGGTAATCGCAACTTAAACTGAAAAGAGTATTATTTCAAAAAAAGATGTATCCGACTCGGGCTCTTTGATAAGCTGTAATGTATTATAGAAAGAAAAAGACATAAATGCGGCACAATTAGCGTGATATTTATTTCCATTAAAAACAGTCAAATAACATAAGAGTGCACTTTTTAATACCGAAATAAATTATTGAATTTATGATATCTCAAGATTAGGTATTAAACCCGCGACGTATACACGAAGCGTTAACAGCATAACGTATATACTTTACGACACGGTTACTTGCTGGGTTTTTTTAACAATACTACTACAATATGGAAATATGGATAGCAGACTAAGACAATATATTGTTTATATCGCAAAATCCCGTTCCATGTAAGATGGAAAGGAAATGATTAATAATCGAACAGGTTAAGAGTTTTAAATATTTGGGAGTTGATGTAAGTAATATTAAGTCACGGAAGTTCAACCACAGTCAATAAAAGCAACATAAACAACAGGATTCCTGAGAAACACAATTTGCTACAGCCAATGCTTAAGAATAGAGAGCAAAGGTAAAATCTGCAAAGCAATGGTTAGACCTGTGTGTTAAAATATACAACAGAGACAAGAACCAAGAAAAAAAAAACAAACAAAAAATCTGCAAAGGGCTTTACGCAGAACTTCCCTCGCAAGTGCACATTGTGACACTCAACAATTTTAAAAATCAAAGAAAGCTAGTAGTAAAAATATCTTAACGTCCCTAATAATACCGAAATATTGAAGGAAACACTTGATAATGCGAATGACATCAATTTTCAAATACAACTACGAATGCGATTTTAAAGCAGGACCTTTCGTCGCATACGGCCACGTAAGACCCTTCGAAACTATGCGATTCAGCTTCATTAACTACAACGCACTCATTATTTGCCTTCTTTTTGTTTCTTTTACAACATTTACCCTGTATCTCTTAGGCCCCGTTTTCATAAAGGATAAAGCCTGAGCTATGTGCAAATTATTACTTATATCTATTTCTCAGTTAAAGCAAAACTAAACAAAAATATTTTAGGTGCTCACTTTGTATATGTTGTGTCCAAAATGTCTATATTTCGTCGATCTTAAAAACCTGAGCTATGTGCAAAATATTATTTCATGTTGAGTTAAAACAAAAAATTTTTAAAGGTGCTCACATTGTATATATTTTACCGATTTTTTTTGTTTTATGCCAGGAAGGCATATAACCCACATGCAAAATGTTTTTCTTCCTCCAACATATATATTTTGAGTTATACCGGCAACAGACAGACAGACAGATACACAAACAAGCAGACATGCAGACGGAATTGAGAAAACCTGTTTTTCGTGATGTAAGGACCCTGAAAAGTAAAGACCTGAAAAAATCTCTAAAGGTGGTTTTCTAGAGACAATTTAATGCCTACACTAAAAATCCCTCAAACCGCGATTTTTTGTCACTATGACAGCGGCAAAAGTTTGCCCTAACTTTTCCAGCGACAAATCGAAACCTAACTTTTAAAACACTTTAATTCTCGTACGCCTAGCAGAGTTGCTAAGCACCTAATATGTAAATTAAATATGTATTCATTAAATTGTCGTACCGAATTAAACTCAAGCTTTTTTTATAGAGGTAAATTTATAGTTCGAGTTTCCTTGTCTTTAGGCAATTAAACTCAAAAAACTGTCAGAAAAAGTTACTCGTCCTTAGGACTCGTAATTTTTTCAGAGGCAGTTTTTTTCGTTAAATTGCCAAGCAACGAAATTCTCATTAAAATGTCAAGTTTACTTCGACAAAAAAAGCTCTCGTGTAATTATAAGTGATTACAGTACTTCTTTCGTCTTTTAGACGAGGGAAGTAAAAAATTAGAACTACAGAAATAAAAATACTACGGTAAAAATTAGGCTTAAAACTACAAGACAGACAAACAAACAATAGTATCAAAAGATGCAATATGCGAGATGTAGTAAAATGCAGCAAGAAAAGAAAACGATCATGTAGTACTAATAAACCAAGAAAGGCCATGTTTGATTTTGAGAAATTCCTAAAAATGCCTTTCCTAGGAACTTGATCAAGATTCCATGAAGAAGTTTAATAACCCAATATTGATTTACCCAAAGGGATGCCTGTGAAAATTCTAAAATTAAGGGCACATTTGACTTCACAAACCTAATTTATAAGGAAAACTTTCTGCAGTAGAACATAATGGCAAATGGCAAAAAAAGGATAAGGGCCTTGCCCAAAACTTGAAAAAACCTCGAAGAATTCAGGATAAACCATCAATGCAGCTCGGTGGGTGGAGTGAAGCCTAAACTAACCTAAACTATTTAGAATGCCTAACACATTGAAGTACAAAAGTTGAATTATAGCTTAAGTAAATTCTAGGTAATATTTTCCTGTAACAAAATTAAAGTTTCTTATTAGCAAGTACCTAATTCAAATTCGTATGTTAACTCTTAAAATAAACGCTGTAATCTATTGATTTGATTGGTAACTATGAAAGTAACCTGTATGATTAAATGCTGGCATAGAAACAAAACTGCTATGTTAACCATTAAAATAAATTCACTGTATATTAATCACCACCTGAGAAATCCGCACAACAACAGGATTCTCAATAATGCCAGTTTAGGCTTACTAAGATCCGAAATACAGAGAGGTAGACAGGAACTAGATATCACAGGATTAAGGCTATACACTTTACACTTAAAATTGGCGAACACTCTGGAGACAATTTTGATATCTTTCAACGCGTTGGCCAATCTATTTTTAACAAAATAGTTGTGCAAGAAGTGTACTGCGATTGCAACAATCATAATAGATGTACCAAAGGTAACTACAAACCACACAAGCAAATCCTGACTACGCAAAATTGAATATATGATCAGGGAACGAACATAAACTTTTTATAAATGAACTTAGTTGCAAAAAAAAATATACAAGGAGAGTGGTATGAAGTTAGTTCGATATTTGACACAGCTGTTGACTGAAAATAAAAATAATGGTAGTTATCAAGTGCTCTAGCTTGCAGTTGAAACACTATTGGATCTCCGCCATCGCATGAGTCCTTGGACATCAAACTGAGTTTTAAAATATTACTTATATTTGAATATCATTTATTGAGTGCATGTCAATTGGGGTTCTTCAACTGTATTATTTTCAGGTGACTTTACTTAATAACGTCACGCAATTATATTAATGCACCAGTTATGAAATGCAATAAGCCGAATGAACTGAATATGAACGATAATTTCCCTTAAAATTTCGAAACCTTCTCTCATATATTTAACTACTACAGATATTAAAAAAATTGTTTATAGTAAAACGCTTGCTTGAGCATGAATGGTTAAAATGTTGTAAATCAATCCCGAGCAACACTGACACTCAACAAGGTGAATGCTAATATGATATCACTGTCAAACAGATGAAGTGAAAACTGTCAGAAGTAGCAGCCACAAGCTGTGAAAAATACCGTTTGTCATCGGATAGCATGTAAGAGCTGGGAAAATTACTTTAAAAAAGTAATGACTTACCAATTACCAATTCCTCCCCACTAATGTAATTAAATTACTAGACAGTCAACTTCTCAAATTAAATAGTAATTCAATTATGAATTACTTGGTAATTGTAATTGTATACCATAAACTACTTTCAATAGACATTGTTGTCGTATATTTGTGTTTAGTAAAGAGCGTTCTTTTAAATTTGACGTCGACGTCGGCTCTGAATAGTTCATTGTGAACGTACCACATTAGCTGTTTCAACCGAACGTCACTTTGCGTTTGTTGTTATTTAGTAAGTTGTGTATTCCATTAATGAAATATCGACGTAAGTACAGTACAGTTTGTTTTAATGATTTTAACTACAACAGAATCTTTCTTTACTGAATATCAGCTTCTCTAGTCACACAGACGTATTCTGTAATCTCTACCCGTCAATTACTTGTGTTTGGTAATGTAACCTTTTTAATTACAATGGTCTTCCCACAAAAATATAATTTTTTTATAATCGAATCGTAACGGTCATCGAGCTGATAGAAACGACAATACTCATTCTATGATTGTTTTGAAGAGTTTCGACAGGAATTTTCAAACCTTGTGTTGCACTATAACTTTATAACACCTTTTGTTGTTCTTTGAATCACTGCTTTGAAGTTTTTCGTGGGATTGGATCCGTTTCACACAAACAAGACAGCGGCCATCTTGCGAGAAGAACGGCAGAAGTAATCGAAAATGTAAGACAGATTATAAAAGATGTTTCTCGCCATTTGTCTCAACAAGTTCAATTACCAGTTGCCACCTGCCACAAAATATGAAAGAAAGTCATCCACGTATATCCCTAACGTTTGCAGTCTGTACCACAATTTCCCGAAACTGATTATCTCTTAGAGTGTCGAACACTGACAGTGGTTCCTAATTAACCTCAATAACGATTTATTGGAGAACACCTCTTTTACAGACGAGGCCTGGTTTTATTTAGATGGATACATTACGCCTCAAAACATGCGTTAGTAGAGTTCGGAGAAGCCTAATTTTCTAGTAAAGACACCTCTTCATCCTCAAAAAATAGGAGTGTGGGCGGCTATTTCAAGGGGTAGAATAATTGGGCTATACTTTTTTGAAGGTAAAAGTAAGAAAAAAGTGTTAATTTATTGAAAAAATCAACGAAGACTTTTTTTCGACACTTTGATTGCAGAAAGCTGTCGAGAAGAGCTTTTACGGACCTTTCTCGAAGAGCTTTATAGCGATGAACTCAGGCTTGGTTTTTTCCAAAAGACACACAACACATGATACCTTAAGCATACGAGAATTTTTCGACAGACGGAACATTAGGCGAAACACACCAATATCTTTATTTAAAGAACGTCTTTTTCCAGCAACCAATACATGACCTAAATGTACTGAGGCACAGAATATTGGAAAAAACTAATAAAATTAATAACAATCCGAATGTGTTAATAAATGTCAGCAATGGGATTGTGCGAAGAGTTAGAGTTTGCATGGGTGAAAAGGGTGAATATTTTAATCATTTGTTAAGAATATCTTTATTCAATAAATTACAATTTAGTTAGTATCATTTGATGGAAATGTAGTGTTTGAAAGTTAGTTTAAAATTTTGCGTTTGAATGCTTTCTTATTATTATTAAATATGATTATAGAAGTAGGGTTAGGTACGTTTTGTAATATGTTCACAATGACCTTTTCAGCACCGAAATGAACACCCGATAGAACTTTGTAGCAAGTTTTTATTTTCTATTAGCTATAGTAACCTACAAATTACTTTATCCCTTTAAATATTTTCAGATAATTGAGTATTTTAACTGTTTGCACTGTTTCTCAAACCAAAAGCTTTTAGTGTGTTTTGATGCATCATATAAATAAAGTCAAGGGTAAAAATGATATATTGCTTATATTATATTCACACAACGTAGGTATATTAAGGAACTAAGATAGGTATAATGAAACAAGTAAAAAGTACCAAACGTATTACACTATGTACCTTCATCCGTATCAGTTTTCAAATAATTTGTCCGAAGTAGCATTCCTTCTGGGTCCATCTATAAGTTTGGCAAATGAAGAAAGTCTCTCTCCTGATGCCCACAGGAAGGAAATTCGTGCGGCATCTTAATAATGGCTTGATCGTGCATTACATTAATCACCAAGTAATTCAATTACCGCCAGTAATGTTAAATACCACGAAATATTTAAATACTTGTGGAGGAATTTAAATACTTTAGAGTAATTTAATTACTCAAAAGTAATTGAGCAATTGAATTAACTTACTAATTACTTTTATAAAGTGATTATGAAGCACTTTTTAACAAAAATTGCAATTACTAATTACAATTACTACCGTATTTTGAAAATTACTTAAATTCCAAGATAAATCAACAAACACGAATTTAATTAGTAATTTAATTATAAAGTAATTAATTACGGCCCAGCTCTGTTGCATGTCACTAATACGGTCTATAAAGAGAAGCACAGAATGCGAGAAGAGCAGAGTTTTGTTCGTTCCGTGTCCCGAGTGAGCGGAAACCTCGGGTGTCTGAATGTGCATATTTCAATTTCGATTAAGTTTTAGGGAACAAATCCCACGGACTCGTACTTGCTGAATGGAATTGGAATGAACGAGTCCGCAAAAGTATCTACACTTTCCATCACTAGTTTCGTACAGTAATGATTTAACGGATAAGGGGGTGTTAGTCACAGGGGTAGTTATCTCATGCCCAACCCCCTCTACGGAGAGCCATTTTCTCGGGTACCTGGTACATCGGGGTTGCAAGACCCGTATCAGCGCTGAAGTGTACTAGTCACTAAGGCGCAACTGTTAATCACAATAATAGTAAACTTCTAAGGAGCATCTGCTATACTGAAAATACCGTAATAGTTTGAAGACAAGCGGCTTAAAGTAAAATTTTATGAACATTAATAATCCAGATCATTTGCAAGCTCTAAACGACATATTTATTTTCATGTGGCACTACCAGCTATAATATGTTAAGGCAAGTGGGTTTACGATTTCCCACTGTTGGAACTTTAAATAGATGCCTTCAAAATTTACAATTTGATTCTGGAATTTTGAGCGATGTCATATATTTCTTGAAAATAAAGGTTGACATGTCTGACGACTTTGAAAAAGATCGCATGCTTATAATTTCAAAATTTGATGACGTTTGAAGGGATTTCTATGAATGATGACAAACACTTAGATGAAGAATAATTCACATATCGATGTGTTGGCCTTAACTAATATCAACCATGTGACCAGTTTCTGCATTATCGCAATGCACCCATTTTTCGTCCAATCTCTTCGCGCTGTTGGGCTTAAGACAGACAAGAGAATAATATTCCTCATATTCTTCACCACTCTCTTCTTTCTTGTATTTCTTCTTTGGCTAACATTTTTTGGGTCTTCATATTCTGCTCTGATTTGCTCTTTCTCAGGAGTATCAGTATAAACTGCCGATTTGCTTTTTTTATTTCCTCTATTGCCTTTCTACCTAGGTGGGGCTTTCAGAAAAAAAGTCTCACTATTCTCGAACTGTTCAACTGGGATAGATCAAGATGTCGATGGTGTAGGTTTATCTTCCACTTTAATGCTCAATTCAACTGGTATGAAACGGGAAGTTGATGTTCATTTCTCTAAGTTGTTCAGTTCAACTCGGATAGAACGTGACGTCGATGATTTGTCTACATCTGTGGATATCTTTGAGCTGATTTTATCATCTTTGGCCATGTTAGTTGAAGTCGGTCGATCTGTAATATAGGATGGAGCATACCTTTTTGCTTTTGATCTATCTTGGGGTTAAAGTTTCCCATTATTATTTTATATGTAGCGGGTTTAACTTCAATCGCTGTATAGCATAAAATTGTGTTGGTTCATCTTCTGGAGGGCTGTAGTTGAGAGCATATGCATGTATAATTTCTAGTTATTTGGTTTTTGTTAACTGTATCGATATTCTTAAAGCACTCCGCTTCGCGCAGTGTTTCAAAAGTTAAAACCTCGCGTTGTAAAATGCAACCTACCGCAGTCGTAATGCAAATAACTATTGCTGAATTCGTGACTATAAAACACTAATTAAAATTAAAATTTCAATTACAGTATGTATGTAGTTCTTGTTGCTTGTGAAGGATTTGTATTATTTAAACGATTTATAGAAGAAGAAATTGTAGATAATATATTTTTCAGTAAATTTTAATTTCTTGCCATTCTGGAAACGTAATTACATTTCATCAAAGATGTTGTTCCTTTAAAACTGGCACTTAAAAAATTTATGAAAGAAGTCCATGCTCTAATAGTATTATAAGTAAAAACTTTCACTAGTAGTAATGTAACGTTTTAAACATCCCTGCGAAGAGCGTTCTGGATGTATACCTCGGTAAGCTCGAATCGGAGACAATTTTCACTCAAACTCAAACATATATGGTCAGGAAAACACAATAAAATTAACAGCGATATATTATTCTTAACTATAATTACAAAATAATCGGTAATTCTAAGGAAAATAAATTGTATATTAATAAAAATAACAAATTTGTCTGGTGCCGCGGTTCTTCTGCTTCCTGGCGAATTGCAACCCACACAGCATCTAAGTTTAGGTGGTAGCAGTATTTGGCCTGGGGTGTAGTATGTATTTCAGCCCTGTATATCGGATGTCCAAAGTGCGACCTCGGTGCTAGCGGCGGTTCTGTTTACAATTTGTGTTCTGCAAACATACGCCTAAATTAGCAAGATTAGGGGATACCTGCGACTTCGGGAATGAGTAAGGGCTAATGTGGGCTTACGGCTTAGGATGGCCAGGCGTTGTTCCCGGACTGCTGGTCGGGACCGGTGGACTCAAGGGAGTAAAAATGGTTGCGGAGTCTTCTTATATACTCTTCGAGCGGCTTTATCGGTACAGTTTCTCTGGGTAACATTTAGTGAGAGGCGGCGCCGGGATACTTCTTTGTGTCTTCGCACATAGCGGGTGCGTGAATTGTTGTCATCAATTCCAGTTCCGGAGAGATGAAACGCTCGATTACGCGATGTACAAATTAAATACATATTTAATGTATAATTAAAATTTGCCGAAGAAGCTAGCGTTACAATAATACCCCAAGAGTTTAAAAAATTGCTGATAATTCTTTTTCTGTGAAACACGAGTGTTTGCTATTGTAACAATTTCCCACCACGGCAGCAGGAAGTAGCTGAACATCATACACTATAAGCTGAACAGCATATTATCAGCTGCAATTTTCCAATCCGTGGATTATTTTAAAGGGGAAGTTACCGAATGAAGGTTACAAATTAATGTTAACCTATTTAAAAAGTAGTTTTATTAAGATTCAAAGACGTAATGACGATAGCAACTACATGGAAATAATTGACAACTATAAATTATTCTGAAAATCGTATGACATTCATTAATGACCAATAGAAAAATTAGTTCACGAGCCGTAACCAAGACAACAACCAAATTTCTTGGAATTTTTTTGTAGGTAGACCAACCTAACTGTGAGGGTTTGTGTCGTTACGATTTTCCTACCGAGTATCAATAATTTATATCCGGAAATTATTTTTCATGCATTCCAACAACGTCCTAAATTGCGCTCGCGTCCCGCTCGGGCAAATTAATACGACGTTGTTGGATCGCACTCAAAATAATTTCCGAAAAGATTTAATGCTCTTATGAGATTATGTGATAATATTTTGATGTGATAATTTTACATGGATAATATTTGAAATCGACACTTGATCAGTTAAATTTAAACAAATAAAGTATGTCTATTGAATTCAATTTTATGAGGTAAGTTCTCACTTTAAATAATCTCAAGAATAACGTGCTGAGTTACGGATGTCCGATTGTGGAACATCCTGTATACTAAGTAGTTTTTTTAAATAATTTAGTTGCATTTGATCTAACTCAAATGATCTACCTTCTTGTTCGACTAAATGGTGGTGTATTTAGGTAGTAATTTCACATTATGTTATGCTTGTTGTTCGCCCATTATCTGAATGAATTACTTCTTCAAATTTCCTGTTGTTCGAAATAAGTAAAAATATTAAATTCAATAGCCCTTCATATTTTTAAAATAAACAATTTAACTAAACTTGGCTTTCAGGTATTACATTCAATAAATCCGGACTCATCATTGTTGCTATAAGCATGAACGTGGACCATGAATGAGCAGCATGTTACGCGAGCCACTGATGCAGGGCAATAAAAATGTAGTTGCAAATTTACATGTTGCGCTAGATATCATTCGACTATGGACAGAAAGGCTTATTACGAATTGGATATTAAACAGGAAGAAGTTGAGGTAAAAGATGAATTGTCAGGTACGTGTGCAGCAAATCAAACCTTAAAAGAAGAGTTTGTTTGTGAGGTTTCTGAATATGAAACTAATTTTTCGGAACCGATCATGGCTCACAGAAACCAATTTTTCGAATGTGAAAATGAAACCACAAGGAAATGTAAGTCAGTTAACCATGTTAAGAGTCTTAAACGTCAAAAACCTTATTTGTGCTCTGTTTGTAAATATAAAGCAGCAAAAAGAAGTTATTTGATGGACCACATGAGGACGCATACAGGAGAAAAACCATATTCTTGTTTTGTTTGCGGGTATAAAACAGCACAAAAAGGTAGTTTAGTGATCCATGTGAAGAGGCATACAGGAGAAAAACCTTATTCTTGTTCTATTTGCGAGTATAAAGCAATTCGAAAAGGTAATTTAGTGGAACATATGAAGAAGCATACAGGAGAAAAGCCTTACTGTTGTTCTGTGTGCGATTATAAAGCAATTCGAAAAGGTAATTTAATGGAACACATAAAGAAGCATACAAGAGAAAAACCTTATTCTTGTTCTGTTTGCCAATATGAAACAACCCGCAAAGATCATTTTGTGGAACACATAAAGATGCATACAGGAGAAAAACCTTATTCTTGTTCTGTTTGCAAGTATAAAACAACTCGTAAAGGTAATTTAGCGGAACACATGAAAATGCATACAGGAGAAAAACCTTATTCTTGTTCTGTTTGTGAGTATAAAACGGCACATAAATGTACTTTAGTGACCCATATGAAGAGGCATACAGGACAATTGTATTCTTGTTCTGTTTGCGAGTTTAAAACGGCACAAAAAGGTAGTTTGGTGAACCATATGAAGAGGCATACAGGAGAAAAACCTTATTCTTGTTCGGTTTGTGAGTATAAAACTGCACAAAAAGGTAGTTTAGCAAACCATATCAAGAGACATACAGGAGAAAAACCTTTTCTTGTTCTGTTTGTGAGTATACAGCAACTCGAAAAGGTAATTTAGTGGAACACATGAAGAAGCATACAGGAGAACGTCGTTATTCTTGTTCTATTTGCGAGTATAAAGCAACCCGGAAAGATCATTTTGTGGAACACGTAAACATGCATATGGGAGAAAAACCTTATTCGTGTTGCGTTTGTGAGTATAAAACAGCACATAAAAGTACTTTAGTAAAGCATATGAAGAGGCATACAGGGTAAAAACCTGATGCTTGTTCTGTTTGTGAGTATAAAATAGCATAAAAAGGTACTTTAGAATACCATATGAAGAGGCATACAGGAATAAAACCTTCTTCTCATTTTATTGCTGTTCATACAGCAACTCGAAAAGGTAATTTAGAGCAACACGTGATGAAGCATACGGGAGATAATCCTTATTCTTGTTCTGTTTGCAAGTATAAAGCAAACTGGAAAGATTATTTTGTAGAACACGTAAACATGCATATCGGAGAGAAGCCTTATTCTTATTCAGTTTGTGAGTATAAAACAGCACAAAAAGGTATTTTAGTGGACCATATTAGGAGGCATACAGGAGAAAAACCGTATTCTTGTTCTGTTTGTGAATATAAAGCAACCTGAAAGGATCATTTAGTGGAAATATCCAGAAACTAGCAACATATAAAATAAACAAACAGTAAATTTTATGGCTGGTGTCTAAAAGGTAACTTTAATCAGAAGTTTTGCATTTTATTACATGAATCCTGTAGCACTTACTTTTATTGTTTCTAGATTTTTGCTGTTTTGATACATATCTATTATCTATACTTCCAAAATAATGTGTTTTTTTAATAGACTGTACCAACATTAATTTAATTTGTAAAATTTCTACGAATTTAGGTTAGCTGCAGTTTAAGATTTGTGTGTACTTAGTACAAACATTCCTGTGTGATGTAAAAAATGTGTAGACTGTAGCAAGAGGGTTAATTTGTATCTCCTTCCCATATTACTGGCTCTAGAAGCTGAATGGTTTGCTGCAATTAGCGTCTCGTGTTAAAATGTGAAAAATAACAGTGATGCCAACATACTATCAGTTTGACAGTGCGAATGTCAAGTAAATGGATAATATATTACCTTAAAGTTACTAGAATAGTTTTTCAGAAAATGAACAGCAGGGTAACATGGACATCAAAGATTATTCACACTACTAATGATTATCTGACAAGAGTTTGCAGTGCTGGGCAGGATTTAGCGAGCCCGATTTACGTAGGCTAGCATTGTGATCAGTGTATGGTTGATAGTTTATGTTAAAAACTGAACTTCAACTTGTAAATTGTGATACAAACGTCACTGTGACGGAATAGGAGAAAAAAATTCTAATTTCCAAAATTTGCAATTTTGTTCTACATCACTATACTCAATGTCAGAATTACTTGAATCACTTACATCGTCATCACAAATATTTATAATTAATTGTAGCATCCTGCGCCTTTGTGGCCAATATACCACATATCTACGAACTTGTATGAAGATATTGACGCATAATTAACACTGACAGTTTATTTTAATGACATTAAAATAATAGTTTATGTTTTTGCTACGAAACTAAACGGAATATGCAGCTCGAAGTTTTCCGTGTCAATCTGCCCGCCGTCTAAACCAATAACCAACTCGAATTTGGTTTTGTATCCCAGCTATAGATGCAAACTCTCGCTGGATAGACGTTAGATAGGTATCAATTGAATATTTGTCCATTTATGCTTTCCAGATTAAGTACCGTTGTTGTTATTTCACTATACTTTAATATTTACTTGTTTTTATTGCTGAATTGTTGAAACTTTGCTTATAATGTTTATCTTACTCAATTTGACTTAACTGTTAGGGGTCAGATTGGCATGTAACCTAGTTACGATTATTACTGTATTTTCTTTATGTCTACTAATTTGTCGTTTGGTATCCCAATACCAACTGCCATCCATATGTGCGGTGCATTCGATTTATTCCATCGCTTGTATGACTTATCTATTAAATAAATCCCTACTTGATATTAATAATTTGCTAATGTTTGTAGTTTCTATTTACCATGTTCTTTTCTTTTCAGCTAATTTCTCAATTGTATCAGAACTATCCCACACGGGAATTAACACAGTGGGTCTAGAAGCTACTGCTCTCAATCTTTGGTTTGTTATATATTACTTGAGGCTTTCATGGTTATTCAAATTATTCTTGTCAAAATGGGATGTTTGCTTCGATTGCGGTTTGTAGATAAACAAGCAGCATTCTCTGGCTTAATGTGCCTTGCACCTTGTAAACTCCAGCAAGGATCCATGCGATGGCCATGCTCTTTGATGGCTCGTGTTGTTTGAGTACCTTGAGAACGAGGATACTTAGGCAGATTTGGCCTTGTTGCTGTTTGTGCAATATGGGTAATAGTGTGTAGGAGGTCTGGATGTTGTTATGATGTACACTACGACCTTGTTTGGAGAAATAGTTATATTATCTCCTACTGTCTTGTTAACTCCGCTTAGTTTTCATAACAGGGCCCAAGCTTTTCTGCTAGAATTCTAAAAATTTAGTACTACTTCAACTGTTTCCGTCCATTTTTCACGACGTGCTGTGTCAAGAGTACCTATGTAATAATTGGTTCAAGATTTTACTGTTTTTACTCTGGAGCAATTTCGCCCACAATTCTTCACATTCCCTGTTCCATCCAGGAAAGCATTATTTTCGGTAGATTGCGGGTATACGCAGGGCCGTTCTTACCGGTGGGGTGTTGCGTGTCCATCACGCAGGCGGCCGATTGCAAGGGGCGCCCGCTCGAAACCGATTTTATACTAATTTAAATTTAAAAAAATAAGTAATTTGAGAATAAAACATCTCTGAAAAATGCAAACCACGAACAAAAAACAAACACCACTTTATTGTTAGTCGAAATCCCAATTTTTTTTTTTTGCGTTTATTACAGATATTTTAACACAAAATCAATAATAAATTTGAAACTATTACCAATAATTTGTGTTTTCATTTTTCCCTTTCAAATAATTAGCACCCTCTATCAACCAATGTCCAAAATACGACAAAAAACTAAGATAGGAATCTGTAAAATCATATCAAATCTTTCTTGTGAAGTCCCGAATTGGTTCGTACTAATTCAAGTAAATCCCCGGGTGACGTATTTTACCGAGGGTATAAATATCACCCGACGAAAAAATGCGTTCATTTGTGAATGGTGGAAGCAATATGTAGGTGTAAAATACTGAGACCCATTGTTATTTTTGTGCCCTTATATGGAAATAAAATATTGTGGTACTGATTAAAGATCTATAATACTCAGTTACTTCTATCATACTTCATCATAATAAAACGTGTGTTGTAGAGCCTGGTTATTAAAGGTAAGCTATTGATATACGTTTTTTTAATTTATATGATTTTCACGTAATAGCTGATTTGATAGTCTATTAAGACTCTAATCTAGAAGTAAATTAAAACAAAACTTTTTAAAATTTATTCAGATGTCAAGCTCGGAACGACGACGAACTAAAAGACTCTCTGGAGCCGCTTACAGAAAAAGACAACTGTCTAAAGAAACTGAAAAAGAGAAGTTGCGGGGCTTTATAGAACAATTTTTGAAAACTCCTGGAGCAGAGGAAGAAAGTGGAAGCACGGCTGGAGATCCTTTTGTTTCAACGCCTGACAGTCAGCAAGTCGTCCCCATAGAGCCACAGATTCCATCGACTTCGGCAGAGTCTTGTACTCCAGAAGAACCAGAGGACATTGAAAGTGGGAGTTTAGAAGATCCAGCTTCATGGCCTAAATCACTTGATAATTCAACAATTGAAGTATTAGTAAAAATGGGACCTACACAAGTAAAAAATTTTTCATTTCCTTTAACAGAACAAGGGCGCTTTTCGGTTCATTATTATACACGAACATTAGCAAATGGTGAAAAAATACCTCGTATGTGGCTAATTTATTCCATTAAGTTAAATTGCGTTTTTTTGCTTTTGTTGCAAAATTTTTGGGACCAAAAATATTCAGTTAACAGATGCTGGTTTTTCAGATTGGAAACATCTTTCTAATAATTTATCCAGACACGAACGATCAACTGATCATATTCAAAATTATAAATTATGGACTGAATTAGAAAAAAGATTGAGTACTTACACAACAATCGATCACCAAGAACAACGTATTTTTAATTTGAAACAACAATATTGGTGTAATGTTTTAGAACGTATTGTTGCAATTATATTATTATTGGCAGGACAGTGTTTAGCATTTCGTGGGTCATCCAATAAATTATTCGAATTAAACAATGGAAACTTTTTGAAGACGGTTGAAACATTTGCAAAATTTGATGCAGTTCTTTCCGAACATCTAAAAAATATTCAAATCAGTAAAATTTCACATAAACGTATGCCTCATTATTTAGGAAATAGATTACAAAATGAATTGATCTCACTTACAGCAAATAAAATCAGAACTAATTAGGGAGTTATTGTCAAAAGCAAAATATTCAATTATTCTAGATTCAACCCCAGACTCAAGTCATACCTAACAAATTTCATTCGTTGTTCGATTTGTTATAATAGATGATAATAAACAAATTAAAATGTGTGAACATTTTCTCGGATTTTTTCCTATTATTGATGTGACCGGTGAGGGTTTATACGATTTCGTAATAAAACTTTTGAAAGATTTTAATATGCGTGGACAGGGTTATGATAATGGTGCAAATATGCGCGGAAAACATGTAGGATTGCAACGCCGAATTTTAAATATCAATCCTCGAGCAATGTTTGTACCTTGTGCTGCTCATACCCTAAATCTAGTGGTTAATGATTCTGCCAATGTTACCTTGCAAACATCGGAGTTCTTTAATCTTATACAAGAATTATATACATATTTTTCTTCTTCGCCATATAGATGGAATGTACTTAAAACTAATGTACCAAATTTCACATTAAAAGCTGTTAGCTCAACTAGGTGGGAAAGTAGAATTAAAGCTATTACACCTCTGCGATATCAATTAGGGAAAATTTATGATAGTCTAGAAGAACTTGTAAATGACAAATCACGCGACATTAACACCAAACAACAAGCCCAAGCATTGGCCTTAAAAATTAATAGTTTTAAATTCGTTTGTTCTGTAATTATTTGGCATGATGTTCTGTCTAAAATTAATTCCGTCAGTAAGATGCTTCAAGGTGTGAATACAAATCTAAAAGATTGTTCAAATGCGTCAAAAAATTTTGTAGATTATTTGGAACAGAAAGGAAATGACCACAGTTTTGAAGCGTTTATAGAAGAGGCGAAAATACTTGCTACAGAAGAAGTTGATATAGTAACGAAATTTCCCCTAACTAATATAATTCGTCCACGTCGAAAAAAAAGACAATTTGATTACGAAACCCCTGATGAGCCTATACTTGACCCAAAGTTGAATTGTAAGATTAATTTTTATTTTACTATTTTGGATACCTCCAAAGTATCTATACAGGAACGTTTTGAACAATTACAACCTTACAGTGACAATTTCAAAGTGATTTATGAATTTCCTATTATGGACGATAATTCAATGAAAAAACACTGTACAGATTTATCCTTAAAATTAGAAGACACTGTCAGAAAAGAGGCTGATGTAAACGCCGTAGAATTAAATGATGAATTAAAAAATTTAAAATTACATTTCCAATCTGTTGAAACACCATCTAAAATTCTCAACTACATTGTTACAAATAATTTACTTGCGACTTTCCCAAATACAGCAACTGCCTTAAGACTTCTACTGACTTTACCTGTCTCAGTTGCGTCAGCAGAGAGGTCTTTTTCAAAATTAAAAATAATTAAAAACTTTTTACGCTCGGCCATGAAGCAAGAAAGATTGTCAGATCTTTCTATTATATCTATAGAGAGAGACTTGGCAGAAGCAATTGATGTCAAGAACCTTGTGACCACTTTTGCGTCTGTCAAAGCTAGAAAAGCTAAATTCTAAGATATTAATCTTTGTATTTGTTTTGTTTTTTTTTTATATTTGTACAATTTTATTTTATAGAAGTATTTCTTTTTATTTTATTTTATAAAATTGTTATTAATAATTTTTTTTAACGTAAATATATTTTTTAATTGCTTGGAGGGGGGGGGCGGCTATTTTATTTTTCACGCAGGCGGCCAAGAAGCTATGAACGGCCCTGAGTATACGTTTTCTCGCCATGCTTGATATTGCTTTCACGAATCTTTGGTAGTTATCAGCAGGAGGAAGTATCCAGCTTATCAACAAAAGTGTTCTAGTTTGCTTTTCTTATGTTCCATTTTAGGCGAGAGGAAGACGTTATAAGTAGCATGCTTATGCTGATTCGCATAATAGCCAGTCAATGTTGATTCTGTGGAAATAAGTCTGCTGTGGTCATTCGTGAAGTTTTTATCGGCACGTTGCCGTAGTTCGTAATTACGAAGCAGAATTTAGAATTGTACTCCCGCTCCCAGGCTGCAGATTTGAATTATCCTCGTTCTTTTTTGCATAGATTGTTATACTGTTACTGCTGAAGTAGAAAGTAATACTGGATCTGATCATGCACTAAAGGTAGCAGTGGAAAGGAAATTTAAGAGTTTACTGAAGAATATAACCTTTTACTCACAATATAAGTAGGTATTCTAAATATATTAGTTTTTGGTGATGATGAGCCACAACTCCATTTTTATCAAAGATTTTGTTAGCATCAATTGATTCGTAGGCTAAATCTTTCAAAAATATAACATTAATGACTAAGTCGATACAATTGCCGGTTGGACTAGCTCAAGAAGACGACGTGCAGTTCTTTAAGTGGTTAAATTAAAAAGCCAAAATGAGCGCCAACAAAACTTTTAATTAACAACGAGTGTATCCAGGTATAGAGAATTAGTAAACTCCAGTAGCATCATTAATAAAGAAAATCGCAAGCCAAGCACAGGTAGCAGTAACAAGAACAGAACCACAATGCTAGCATTACAGTATAATATCGTACAACCTACAGGTAATTATAGATAATAGGTAAGTATATTTGCTAAACAAAGGTTATCGTAGGGTAATACAACTAGGCCAAAATTTAAGATGTACCTCATAACACAAACTCGGCATGCTAGAAAATTAGTTTTAAACACAGATGAAAAGGTACAATTATAAATTATAACAGCTTAAAAAGGTGTAACGGAGGTTAACGCAGGCTCCGTGGAAGTAAAACACCAAGTGCCTTCAGATACTTAGTTCGTGAAGCGCACTGTACATAACAGCGAGTCCCAAACTAAAGCCTCCAGAATTTTGACAAAATTCGACAGGTAACTATAGCAATCACATAGCGTACACAGCACCGGCTCACGACCCTCAATATTAAATGGTTTTAAATAAACGGAAATCAAGACATGTTACTCGATTCCTTTGGCGAACCCTTTTCTGCCTACCAGGAAGGTCGCGTAGTTGGCAAAGAATTTATAATTTACTATACACGGTAAAACGCCGAACAGCCCATATGAGCGTCGGAAATTGTAAATGATTTTCAAAGCCCATGCAGGGTCAAGATTGATGCCCTCAATGTGAGAATGTCGATTAAGGGGAGCTCCGAACCTGCGGCTATAAAGAAAAAAAAACCAAAATAGAATTACGGATGCCTTAAATCACGGCACGAAGAGCTTCAATCTATTTACTACAGATAAATTTGGGCCGCATGTAATTATGTAGATATAGGTCAGCAAGGCGCATTAATGCTCCAGAATTGGCGTAAGAAAAAAATTCTTAGCAAATCGTTAGGGTTGCATAAGCCGCCACCATCAGCGAGGGCAAATTCCACCAAACATAAGCTGCATGCCTGCAAAACCACCGGACAATTTAAAAGGCGGTAAAACTGTTCGTCGGGAAAAAAATCTAAGTTTATGTGGGTCTTCGTGCCGATACAAAAACGCAAACAGGCGTGGAGCGCGCGAAATTTAAATTCTGTACTACTGACATCGGAAAACATCGACGGCGCGCATAGAACTGCAAAACTGTAGGGCACAAACTAAACACGTAACAATTTTTTCAAGGTATAGATTTGATAAAATTTCATGTGAAAGAATAAAAATCGCGAATTGAAAATTACCAAAACTACATAGGCAACCCTAAAAACCTTCAAATATTGTAAAACTAAAACAGACGCACAATTTCTTAAAAATCTTGTAATAGCTATAGAAAATAGAAATAGTATATTACATAACGAGGTGGAAAGTGTTTCATTAGTGTCGAGAGATTAAGTAGTTAACCGATATTCACCGTGGTATGTATACTATTTTATTCACAACCCCATTATTGTAAACAATAATTGGAAAAATTATTATTATATTATGATTCGACATCGACAGGTTGTGACGCGCATGAATGGATGAACGAGATTTTCAATGTCCCGACGTACTAGATAGCGGTCGGGAATTGATTACTTTCCAACCGCTGTCACGGCAACCACTTTTCCGAGTAGTTGAAAAGTTTAAAAGTTGGTAATAGCTCATTTTTCAACTTTTTCAAAGTCAGTAATCACCTTATTACCTAATATATGGTTGTGAATAAATAATATTAAATTATCAAATTTAAGTTCTCTATAATGGGAACTATGTTATTTAATCCGTAAATAATGCGTGTGTGCGTTGTATGTATAATATAGTAAGTTAATAGTAATAGCGTTGAAGTTTTAATTAATTTCATAACAACTTCTTCTAAAAATAGATTATTTGTTCAACTAAACAACGACAGAAGCTCGTTTAATTAACAAAGTCACTTATGCTCGGTATTATAAAACTTTTTATTTCCCAAATAAAATTTACTTTGAGAATAAATTAATTTATTCCGTAGATTTACGTATTATAAACGCAAAATAACTTTATTCGGCTAAAAAATCCGCACAGGATAATTTTAATTCGTTGGTAAAGTAAACAAAAGCGCATTAAAACGTTAATTCTTATGACATTTTATTCATTAGTAAACAAATTTTGATACGCTTTTGTTTATTTGCCTATTAATTTATTAGGGATGTAAATTTACTCCACAAATAGTTATCTACCAGACATTAAGTCAAATTAATATATGTATGTAATGAAAGCAGCTGAAGCAATTTATATTTTTTTCGGACATCAGTTTTTATACATATCTTGAATTAGCTTAACGTATTTACACGGCATTTTTCTGTTGATTAGATACTCCCATTGTAAATCGCGTTGAATTCGGTCGTACGCTATTTCTAAGTTTATAAATGAGACATGTAGAGGTTTCTGTTTATCTTTCTATTTTTCTGGAATATTTTAGTACTATATACTTATTCACCTTTTCATCTACCTTTCCTGAAAACAGTTGGCTTTTCATTTTCTCCGGAGTATCTATCAATCTCCTTTTTACACGTTCTTCTAGCCATTTCTACATGAGCTTAATAAAATTTTCTACATAGATATTTGGTATTCGGATTCAGTTCTTACATTTTATTATAAAAGTAATTGTGTTCACCAAGTTTCTGACAACTTCACCATCCACTTTATGTGTTTCCACCGCATTTCCAGTCTTAATTTCACTCAGCGCCTGTTTAACCACAATTTTTTTGCATATGTACTATCCAAATGCGTATCTTTATACATTTTAGGCCTCTTTCGTCGAGAATTATACAATTTCGAATATCGATGTACGTTTTAGGCCATCTAGTTGACCTAGCTAGCTTTGCATTTAAAATTTCAGAGTACCCACTTAGCGTGGAAAGATATCTGTTTTGGTCGATATACATATTACTTTTTTCGAAAATTGATTGGTCCTGTGGTTGGGTCGACGCAGCCACTGATTATTCCGGGAAACGGTAGCTTTTCTTTCGAAGTAAAAGGTCCACTGGTCGCACGACATCTGAGGTGATCGGCTGCCCATTTATTCTCCTTCACGCTTTGGAATTCTTGTTGAACATTGTTCATTTGCTTGAATAAATATTACTGTCAATAGGTGACTGCTTCTTTCTTCCTTTCTTAACCGTGGAAATCGGTTTTACATAACTTTGTTAATTGTAACAGAAAGAGTAGACGGGTTGACCAGCTTGTATTCAATTATCCGCATTATTCGGCGATTACAGTGCAATTCTGCATCGGACTCAACTGATAAGGTCACAATTTATTTTGTATAGAAGCGTTGAGTTTGACAAAGCCGTTGCGATGGCACTACCGTCGGGCCAAATGAATTTGTAGCGATTACCCAAATCAAACCTTTTGCTTACATGTCTCGTGTGCTGTTCATGCACTAAACTTATTACGCTATCCAATATGTCAGCGATTCCTCTTTTTGCGTCTTATTTGAATACACAGTCCTGGCGCAAATTTTAGTTTATAGCTGAATTTGAGTTATCAACAAATATTGCTTAAGCTTAGTCGACACTGTCAATTTGGGTATTTGTAAATTTAATATTGGACTAGAAACCCTTCTATCGAACCCGTTCAGTATGTTGTCGTTTTTATCGACTCTTATTTTCCAAACTAAAATTCTGAAGTTTTGTACTAGAATTTCTTAGGTTATTTTAGTTAACGTTATTATTTATTGATTGCCTTACACCTAAGGGTAGAAAGGCGAAGATTATATATATATATATATATATATATATATATATATATTATTTATTGAGGCTACAAGTAACTCTTTCCCAAGGGTATGAGATTGCTGTAGTGATAAAATTCGAGTCAATATTTAGAAGGTTTGTTGTTAAACCCAGTATACAAATAAAAAAATTCTAACTTAAATAAACGCATTTGCAATATACAAAAGAATCCGTCTGGAGTGATCTGGAACGCTGGAGAGAGCTGCAACACGCCGTTGAAATCGTGCACTGTTCTTCGTTGTACGCCGACGTAATTATATTAAGGCTTCTTAAACGTGCTGGGGTGGATTCAATGTTTAATAAGCAAACAAATTCCCAGGCTTATCAACACGATATTCCGTGCGCATGCGCCATGGAAACAAGGTGTTAATTTAAAAATATATATCTAGGCCAATGAACACGACTTTCCGTGCGCATTGAACCTGGATGTGAAGGCAGTTCTGGACAAGAGGGTTGCTAAAGCAGTTTTTGACCACGTCAATCAGGTAGGGAGGTTTCAGGTCAGGTAAAGGTTTTCAAGCAGTTAAACTTTTAGGGAAGAAGCAAAGAATAGAAGGAATTAACACGATTAGCAAAATGAAATAATAATGCAATCGCTTCAAGGTGCTAGTTACTGGTTACTGGCCTTCTGGGGTCATGGATTGACATTTTTGCGCTTTACAGGATTAAGCGATTATTTATTTATTTATCGTATGGCTTGTAGGATGACAGCGATTGATAAAGTCCTTGGGAGCTCCAGAGAACAAGGTAGCTACCGGCTTGAGCGCAGGTTCTGGATTCGAGTCTGAAAAGAACGAGTTAAGTAAGTAGGCGACACTGTCTGAGCATTGCTGTCTTATACTGGTTCGTGGTATTTTTCAAGGCTGTTTATCTAGGAGAACTTAAGTAGGGGTAAAAGGGGTTTGCAAAGACCGGTGTGTTGCTTGTCCTCACTTAGAAGACGTAGTGCCAACTGCTACACCTTGCTGCGACTCTATAACCCCTTGTGGGACCTACATGTCTTCGTGCCGCAATTTGTAGCTAAGCGATAAGTCACAGTACTAGCCGCAGTTGTTCTATATCGTCTGTATTCTTTATCTCTTTCAGTCTGTTTGCCTCGTCGTTCAACGGAGTCTGACGTAATAGGTTACTGAAGTTGCAGCTCAGTATTGTTCATATTGTGAACTAATTATGTACGGCTTGATGCCCATCGCTCCTCCCCGGCATTTAGTTTGAGCTACTTGTGTGCAAATAATTTACGTTACGACGTTGCTATCACAAATTTTCGTTGTTACACTTCCTTCAATAATTATCTAACTGAACTATTGAACGTTTATAATATAGTATTCTAGGTAATTCTACTCGAAATTCTACTTCTAGCTCGTATTCAGCTCTTCATAACATAAAAATAGGATGTCGGCAGATGATGATCTTTATATTCCTACTACCTAAGCTACTGGAAATTGACAAGTAATGAAGGCACATACAGCCCTGCCTCGCTCTTTAGCTTGATACGAGGAATTTAGCACTTTTCGTTATTGATTTTTCTATTTCTCTTTATCGTAGAGACGCCTTCTTTATATTCCGTTTTATATCCTATTGTAAATTGGGTTTGAAAACTACCCCATTTAGCAGGCATAGATGTTGATTTTCTTGGCCGGATATCATTATCACCTGTCGATGGTTCCTAGTAAATTATGATTTTTTTGTTAAGCTTCGAGTTACTAAAAAATGACATTTCAAACAAGTGGCCCTGCATAACAAAGCGTATCGTTGATTAATCAGTAATCACCCACACTTAATATTCAAACCCCACATTATCGTTGCGCAATAAAGAAGTATAATTGATATTCTAGCTAATCAAATTAACTGAGTGAAATATTAACGCAGGTAGTAACCTCCTTGACCTATTTTTGTGAATTGTAAATTGTTCTTAGTTCTACAACACCCAGAAAGAAACCTAGTTGTACAGTCAGAGTATACATAATTCTTATAATTTAAACAATAAAATGGGGCAGTTGGTATTTAAACCTCAATTAGAGTGTTTTGAAGATGTTCCTATATCAGATTTTCCATTTTACGCATTACAAAACTGGTTCGGAGCCGCCCCATTTCTTCTCAAGCGACACACAGACAGTCAGATACATACGAGATGCATCAAAAGCATAACTTGGGGCTTAATTGTGTATATATTGTCTCTTATTTCCATATTGTACTTTATTTATACACTATACTGGATTAACAATTTGCGCAAAATAGACTTGGTGCTGTGGTTTGCAGATGTTGGCAATGCAATTCTTTTGGTCGTTAAACTACAAGTGTATGTATTAGTTCAGAAATTGTTTGAAAAGAAATGGATTAGAGCTCAGCGAACCATTGTTAATATCAGTAATCAATCATGCCGGCCTGAAACTATAGACTGTAGTAACTCTATCAGGCAATTTACAATCACATGGATAGTGATTAAAATGTTATGGATGATACCATATTATGTAATATCAAATATTATGTGCCAAAGAGCTTTAAATCAATATTTGATGATTTGGACATATTTCATAATAGATGTCTATAAAACAGCAATAATCATCAGCGCATATACATGGCTATACGCTATAGGCCTCCATTTTATGATAATAAGCGATGCTATATATCAGGAGGAACTACATCGTTCATTATCCAATCCAATGCGTTCTACTATAGGCCTTTCAGAAGCATTTCGAGATTTATGTAAAGTGACCAACGCCATTAATTCCATCTTTTCTTATCTATTTTTAGTTGACATATGCTCTGATTCTACGATAGTAGTATTGCATATTTTCTATTTCTTTGTGGACAAATATATTAACAAAATTAATCCTCCAGCTGTAGTACGTTTCGCCGAATTTAATCAATTGGTGGTTAATATCTTCAATTTTATGACTTTAACCTATCTATGTACTATAGTTGCTTGCAGGGTAAGTGAATTGCGTTGCTTACTATTTCCCCAAACGTTAATTTAATTTTTTGTGGGTGTGTCCTATTTGTTTATTTTGTGAGAGGTAGAAAGGTTGTACAATAAATAAGCGGTGTTACTCAAAAGTGATGTAAAACTAGCGGTATGGTAAAATAAGGAAGTAACGCTTAGGTAACGCTTTTGGAAGTGGTACTTGAACAACAATAACAATTGAAAAAGTTATGGAGAATATAAAAACAGATAACATATTGAAAAAAGGCGCACGTGACAAGGTTGGAGTTAAAGACAGTATAACGAAGACACATTTGGGCTATATATTAGGTCATGGGCAAGCTTTGGCAAATATCGTAAACATTATGGTACGAAAAGCAACAAACAAGTCTTCTTCTTTTTCTTTTTTGTTTATATAGGTAATCGGACTTAGATTATACAATTTAATTTGGTGGTAGTGGGTTTTCTCGTTATTCTAGTACGAGGCATTCTCGATATATACATTGGTTCTACTCAATTTTCTTCTGACTGGTTCGTAGCACTAGGTATATGCAACACATTTCATTTTCCTCTGACGCTTTTTGTATCTAGATTTAAAAATGCATTATGTCATGTGTCTCTGAGGACTCCTGATATTCTGTCCGTTTTGTTGACTTTCTATTTTACCTCTTTTACCCTGACATAAACTTAAATAATTTTCACACCTTTTCCACAACCGTTTTCACAACCGGATTTTCGACTTTGGTCGGATATTTGAAAAATTCTACCGTCCCACATGCATTCTTCCCGCAGCAACCCTGTAGAACCACCCACTAGAGTACCGCTGTCTGATCTGAACGTTCGCATCTACATATGCTTATCTACAAAAGACCGTTGTATATTACGGACTCTATTTTGAACGTTGTTGAAGCCCAAATACAATTCTTCAATTCAGACTGGCTTTTACCACTTATGCAGCTCTCCCGGCATCGCTATCGACAGTTTTCTGCGGGATCTCCAAGCAATCACACCTAGATTTCGCATTCACCACGGCTGTGATCGCCGCACAGTGAGAGAAAATAAAATTATAACCGGTCAAGAATGATATAACATTGATATTTGGATCTTTTAATCTACAGAATTCGATGTTGGGATATATTTCTCTCCAAAATTTCACAGATTTAGAATAAAAATGACAAAACCTGCAACATACCAGTTATCATATGAAGTATCCTGTTACAAAATATTTTAATTAAAGGAAAGTCTATTTCGCCAATTTTAGCTAATAATTAACTAAGAAACAACGGTTGGATTAGCTTTTTTATTTTTTATTTTCATAGTATCGTCTGAAAAGCAAAAATTCGTGTCTGTTGTTTTTGCAAATAAAGTATATACGCCATTTCATAAAAAAACATGACAATGCATAATGTAAAAGCAACACCCAAAATCTAATTTCCTCCTGTAGCTTTTGGTACTCTAATAAATTTAACAAAAATTTTACAAAATCTACTGCTTTTAAAATGAGGTGTTCATGGCTTCGAAACAAACGAATTAAAGATGAATATTATATAGCTTCTGTAGCTACATTTATTTTCGTAGAAACGTGTTAAATGGTACAACTTCTATTTAATTAAAAATTATAAAATACGCACAACACACTTATGAACATAGATTAGTACTCGCAATTTGACAGTAAACTAGTGATGTATGTGTGTCCAAATCAGTTAGCTAACTTGATAGCATCCATCAATAGGTCATTAAAAATACTTCTTCTTCCTCCTTTGCCGTATCCGTTCCGGACGTTGGCTACCATCATGGCTATCCGCCACATATGTTATTAAAAATGCATGGTGGGAATCTTTAAATTTTTTCCCACGTAGAGTTTTAATTTCGTCAACTGTGGCGCCGGTTAAATTTACCTCATGACAAAGCTGAGTTACAGAGATAATATTAATTCAGAAATGTATATTGTGAATTGTCGGCTTTCAGCATACGCAGTATGCTATTAAGGAAATAAATCAAAGTTTTGAGCACGTTCCCGCTGGATGCTTTGGAGTGCCCTACGCGAACTATTGCGAGTCTGTTATCAGGCTTTCGACATTTGTTTCCCGTGAAGTTACACCACCATTCTAGGAACCTAATATGTAGCGCAACGTGATGTCACGACACAGGTAGAATTTTCAGGTTTGCCTATTGCGATCTAGCCCGCGATAAGTGTACTTGTGAATGCATTGTACCCGTTGTTGGATATAATACGTTCTCATGTATTTATGAAGTGAAATACAGTTACACGACTTTTAAGCATTTTAACTACCAAAAGGAAAGTTATTTTTTGGAACTGACAACCCTGTTCTCTACGTCGTCACCCGATAAACACAACAAGTTGCTCCTAATAATTGCCCAAATTTCACTAGGTATCTTTAAAGTACCACTTGTTTTAATCCAAGTTAAAAAGCGTTTCTGAGAGCCAAAATCCCACCCCTACTTCACTGAGCTAACTGGAGCAAGGTTGGCGTGTTGCTGGGTTGTAAATCTGATTTCAGTAACTATGTGGAACTATAAAAATTAAAAAAAAACTTAAGAAAGTGGCGCCTGGTGGAATATTAAGCTTTTTACTTCGTGTTTATAGAATGAAATTAGTAAGTTGCAATGTAAGAACAATGAAACTCCTCATTGGGCACATAAGTGTATCTAACTGAAGCTTTTATAAATGTTTGCTGTTAATAGCAAAACATTTAAATAAAAACAGCATAACATTGAGGTGGTGAGCACTAGCTAAACAATGTGAAAAAGCAAATAAAAATTATTAAAACTAAAGTAAAATGTGTGCCAAAGAAACCGCTTGCAGGACACGCAGATTTAAAACCAAGAGCTGAAATATAGCAGAGTAAAGGTTGGAAACGCAATCAATAACCGACAAAATCGAATAAAATTAACTTACATAGCTTAGACATGTTATTAGAATAAAGGAAGAAGAAATACCCATAAGAGTATAGCCGTATGGATGATAAGACACCAGCCACATCAAGGTATAATATACTAAAAGAATTGGAGAAAATGGTACAATTGTTAATAAATGTTTAAACCTTTTATACCACAAAAGCAAAGAAGAAGAAAGAAAAAGAAGAAGAAATGTTAAGTTGCCGATCTGCCGGTCGAGATTTACTTGATGAAATGTTTATTAGTATTGCAGAAATAATACTGAATATTTTCTTTGCCTGTATTATTTTTAGATGATTGCATATATTATAATCTTCTTTACAAGTTACAAAAATACATTTTAGAAAATTCTAATATGAATGAGATGGTATGTTGCAGGCTAGCTCTGTAAAAAGGCAGCTTTTTAAATTGGTTGCTTCACCAAACCATCGGAAGTTCAGGAATGAGGTATTTTTCATGTATTGTAAAATGGTATCTTTTATAATTATTTGTGTTTGTAGGTCAATGCGTTCTCCATGCAATTGCTTCATAATGATGTTAAGATTACAGCTGGCGGCTTGTTTACAATCGACTTTGCATTAATATACGGAGTAAGCTACTTCAAAGTATCAAATACAATACTTTAGAAAATCGTGATCCCTATAAATACGATTCACATTTTCTTTCTTTCAGATTATTGGCCCGACTGTAACATACCTACTGTTCTTGATACAGTTTCGATTAGCGATCGCAACGGAAAATGAACAAATAATGTCTTAGTTTCTAGAAAATTGCACTCAGTGAAATTTGTGTAAAGTTGTATATTGGAAAAGTATAGAAAAGTGATGTAAATTTTATTGCGTTACTTTGATAAACAAACTAGAATATTTAATTGCTTAATTTTTTATGCATACCTATCATTGTTAATTTGTTAGTTACTTCATAATGTCGGAAGCGATAGCTAAATGTAATAATAGTAATCACATTATTCTGTGTTCGTTTTACTCAAAACATTTCAGAAAGTTATTGTTATATAAACCGGCAATTGTGTAATCACGAAATAAAAAAGGAGATAATTTAGAAGTTAAATTATTAAAAAGAAACAGCGAAATGACATCGAGTTGCAGCGTTACTAGGCACTTCCAAAAATTTAATTCTTGATATGAAACACGTTGAGCGACTCTTATCGCAGGAGCCTTTTACAAACGCTGTTACGGGTCAACAGTCATTTATAAGTACCTACGTATTTAATTGCCCTATCATTGATAAATCAGGTTATTACCTACAATTTAATTTAGACAATAAGTCAAGCTTCACATGTCAATGTATCATTCCTAAATAGTTTGAAAGCTATTTGCTACAACATTTTAAACTTTTTCGTATTTTGGTTGCCTATCCTGAATTCTCAAGGTTTTTCCAATATTTATGATAAGCTGCTTATCTGTACGGCCATTTGCCAACCTGTGCTCCTGCAGCAAGAAATTTTCTGTGAAATACATTTGTCTAATTTATTTGGGATCTTCGCTTGCATCCTTGTTTGAGAGGATTATGTTGTATTCGTTTCTGGGATCGGAGTATGTGCCTGGAAAAAGTATCTTCGCGTTTTTCTCAAAAATAAACATATTCTGAAATCTTACCTGAGCCAGCACTTGGTATCACTTTATTGGCAAACAGGGCAAGATCCTTCAGTGGTAGGCCTTAGATTTTTTGTATTATTTGTTTCATTTTAAACGTCCCAAATTTGCAGCTCATTTGAGGTACGAGCAAAAGCCTTCTCTCTTTGTACAGCGAACGCCTCCTCTTTGCTAAAGAGTTGTGTGTTGAGGATTCCATTTCTGAAAGAGGTTCGACGTTAGTTTTCTCTTGAGGCCCCATCACGGAGCTATACAATGCCTGCAACCGAAGGATAAAATGTGGAGTAGCCATTCAACCTTTGCACAAGCACCTGCTTTTTCTTAAGGCTTATCGACACGGGTTTGCTTCTGCTCAGCTTCTGATATCCCTATTTTCTACTTGGTGACCAGCAACAGGTCTGTCTTTAGTTAACCTATTCTCTTGCTTTAAGGATTAAGCCACGATATAGCTTGCGACCTCGACGTAACCTGCAATATGAAATTCCTTGTAACTTGTTAATTTTAACGAATTCGTCAAATACCAGATTTTCTTCATATTTAGATAAATATAGAATAGCTTAGAACTTATTTAAGACAAATATTTTGAATTATTAAAGTCACCGTTCAACTCGGTTGAATTAAATTTAATTATTTCCTTATTAGTAAGATAAATTACTAAGCGTATTCCGGGGTTTTTAGTGTGTCTAATCCAAAACCAAGTACAGCAAGTCTGTAGGACCTCTCTGCACATTTGAGCATATCGTGACTTCATTATACGATACCGAGTAACTTTTTGGTGATGTGAATTACCCATTCTAAGATCAATCTTTGTACCATTTATTTTGCCTAAATTTTAATAACTGTTAGTTATTATACTGATGACATTTAAAACGATTCTCTTTTACTATTGTGATCTTCACTGTGATATTTAGTCTGGTTCACCGTGCTTTGTGTATGTACTACCGAGTACTCTTCGTTATTATAATCATACTGACCCGTTATTTATGCCTGCAAATTGTATTTGTGCCCTTACCGTTCTCTCCCCTTTTCAGCTTTTGGCCAAGAAGAGCCTTTCGACATGTACCCTTTTTGATCAACACAGTATTTGGGTTAGTGGCTACTTGGTGCCCATAGTTTTTACATTTTCGAGGTTAGAGTCTCTCGTTTAACCCACGACCAGCTTCGGCAAAAGTTGACTGTTTTTTTATTCTTCTAGTTAACTGCCAGAGTGACGTAACAACGCATTCATAATTAATTAAAAATTCCCATCCTAAAAACTCCATGGTGGCTAATAGTTATTTATACATCAACTGAATAAAATTTCTTTATTCAAAAGTGATATATTAAACTTTTTTCCAATACCTACACATTAGGACGTTAGAAATTAAAATTTTAATTAATATTAATTAAAATGTAATAGATGTCGATGTAAATTATTATGAATAAATATGTTTTGAAATAAATTTTGAAAACCCAACTTAATTTAAATAATTGCATACTAGAATATTTTACGCTAATGTAGTCAGAAGTGAATAAAAACTTTTAATCACTAGTGCATAAAGAGGTACTTTAGTAGCGAAATTTTAGTGAACATGTAACGTTACGCCCAGCGCGAACGCGATTCTGTAAATTAAAAATTAATTAGCGCGTTCCCCCTTGTCGTGCACCACGTTAGAGACCGAAACTCCGCGCCGAGAGGACGACGTGACGTCACCGCAAGCGATCGCCCTAACACCACTGCGCACCTAGACCACGAATCCCCCTCTCCAACGACCTCCGATTACGCTCGCACCAGGTATAAAAGCAGAATCCGGAGCGCAGACAAGAGAGAATTTCCTAGAATTTCCTAGATCTTCCCACTCCTCTAGTCTCACCTGTACTCTCAGGAGTGTCCCCCAGGACTCTTCGAGGGTATCCCGACCAGCTACCTGAACCCCTGAACGTTTGGATTGTTACGTTACTTTCCAACGTTATTCCCTCGAATTCCTGCACGTTTGGATTGTTATCTTACTTTCCGACGTTACTCTTTTGAACTCCTGCACGTTTGGATTGTTACGTTACTCTCCAACGTTATTCTCTTAAACTCCTGCACGTTTGGATTGTTGTTATACTTTCCAGCGTCATTTCCCGAGCACCTAGCGACCTAGAGAACCGCCCCAGGTCCGACGGCGACGATGTCAGACACCTGGATATAAGCAGAGTATTTCCGAACTCGCTGACGACGCCCTCCAAAGTTTAGGCACTCGGGAGGCCAAGTCGTGCTCGCCGGTGACGACGCCGTCCGCGAAGCAAATTTCCCGGCACCAGGACGGCGACGCAGACGTAATTAGGCCCGATAATTGCGTCTGGAGCGGCTTTTGCATCTCCGAGGCCGAGGAGCGTGCACCGGGGGTTTCTGCGGAGTAAGCCCGAGGCCGCCGTCCATAGGCACGCACCCCTGGAGCTAGGGTAACTCGGCGGCCACCTCCGCCAACGAGAAACGGCGTTTAATCAATCAAAGTCCACTCATCTTTCGCGGCGTGACAACTGGCAAGTAAATCAAATTAAATACGGCGACCATCACTCGAACGTGGGGAATTTCACTGTCAGAGCTCCAGACGCCCTAGGTATACACACAATTTAATTTAACATTGACCACAGTTTTGTTTATTTAACGATTTCAAGACGAAATGTATTGTTGTCGTCCGCCATCACTGGCGGCCAACTAATCTGTCATATTACCTGTTCAGGGCCGGCGTGTTGCCAACGTGACGAGAGGACTTACGTACATACAGGCTGTCCCGCAATAGTGTGCCACTGCTCGACTGCCGACGAACGAACGCCCCGTTAGAAGAATTATTTTATTTTTATGTCATTACATTCTATTATTTCGTGTTGTTTTAATAAAGTTTAATTTAATGTATCCAGTTAAATATTATTATATAATAGTAAGACGTTATCCTGTGTTTCTATTCCACGTTACTATCTGAGTTTATTATTTGGATCTTGGCTTTTTGAGCTAACCTTGGGCAACCAGTTTTCAGGCTGGTGATTGTAGCATTTAAATTAAATTAAACTAGCCCGTCAGGCTACATTTTGACGCACGCGAGCAGGGACGAAAACTCAGACAGTAACCAGGAAAGAAACAGAATAAAAACTCCGCCGTTCCGATATTCTAGTATTCCAGTATTCCGCTAGCCCGATATTCTAGTATTCCAGTATTCCGCTAGCCCGATATTCCAGTAGTCCAGAATCCAGATTATCCAGATGGCGCCCGACGAAAAAACCCTGTAAAAACCGAACCAGTAAATGTTGTAAGTAAAACCTAATAACGTACAAAACCTGTTCCAGCTTAGCCGTCAGAGAAAATGCACCAGTGCCCAGTAACAGAAACGTCCAAGCTTAGTATTCCGAAATCCCCGTCCACGTCCGTTCCCGTCCAGATAAGATCTCCCCGAAATCCCGTGTAGTCTAGGAAATTCTCCCTCAGCGACCAATACTATTCTTCAGTATTGGTACGGGCCTAGCAACCCCGACGTACCCCAGCAGATGGCGGAAGACTCCGACCACGGACCGCCCGGACAATCCAGATGTCCTTCCGTGGTAGTTTTCCAAGACTAGATCCGCAAATGGCCGAAACTACTACGGACCTTCCGAGACAATCCAGATGTCTCTCCGTAGGAATTTTCCTGTACCGGAACCGCCTGTAAGCACCTAGTGTATCCATATAAATTTTCCAGTACCAGTTTCGCCGATAAGCACCGGTTGTTCCGTGGAATTTCTCCATACTAGTTCCGCCGATAGGCACCTATTGTATCCGAGGAAATATTCCAGTCCCGGAGCCGCATGTATCCGTGTGTAAGCGCCTGATGTATACCTGAAAAATTATGCATGTAAGTTTTTGTGAATGCCGCCATAGTTGGTATGAAAGCTTACCCTGAAAGTGCTCACTTCTGAAGCGTACTCTATTTGCTGCCGTAAACCCGGGCAACAGCAGGAGGTTGTAGACTTAATCGTCGAAGCTTGAAGGAGAGAATGTAGAAAGGAAGTCACCTTTTTCCTGTGCCAGCGCCTGTAAGTGGAATCCTGTGCGCCTGTTTCCCTGTTTCCTGGAAATCGCACGCCGGACTCCGCGGCCTCTGTGATTTCCTCCAGTTGATTAATTGTGTGAAAGTAAAATTGTCCTGAAACCAGAATGTTTTCGCATGATTAAATACTTCTAGAACGTTCGTACGCCGACACTGCGGCTCTGAACGTGTTCCAGGACGTATGAATGCTTGCATGCCCATTCCGGGGCATATGCACTAACTCCAGGGAGTTTCAATGGTTGTACGCCGACACCGCGGCCCCTGCTTCCGCTCCAGAGAGCTTGAATGTTTGCGCGCCGATCGCGCCGCCCGACATTCGTCCCAGAATATTTAAATGAGAGTATATTCCGGCCCGCCCGTTAAGCAATTCGCTTGCCCTGGTTTGACATTTGTACGTCGTATTCTTTTTCGCACGTGGAAAGTTCCTTGTTAAAGCAGTCTTATCTTGAAGCGTGATCTTGCCACCGTGAAGCCGGATTACGGCATGATATTGTAGGCTTAAACCGCCGAAGCTTGGATGAGAGTGTGCGAAAGGAGTATGTGTTGAAGCAGCAGCTTCTATATTTGACCCGTCAGAACTTAATCACTCTGTATGCTAGTACCCACGAACCGACAACCGACCTCCAGGTATTTCTTGATGTTTTCTCCGCCGGTGGTCCTTCATTTTTCCGAGGGGAGGATCATGTGTAACGTTACGCCCAGCGCGAACGCGATTCTGTAAATTAAAAATTAATTAGCGCGTTCCCCCTTGTCGTGCACCACGTTAGAGACCGAAACTCCGCGCCGAGAGGACGACGTGACGTCACCGCAAGCGATCGCCCTAACACCACTGCGCACCTAGACCACGAATCCCCCTCTCCAACGACCTCCGATTACGCTCGCACCAGGTATAAAAGCAGAATCCGGAGCGCAGACAAGAGAGAATTTCCTAGAATTTCCTAGATCTTCCCACTCCTCTAGTCTCACCTGTACTCTCAGGAGTGTCCCCCAGGACTCTTCGAGGGTATCCCGACCAGCTACCTGAACCCCTGAACGTTTGGATTGTTACGTTACTTTCCAACGTTATTCCCTCGAATTCCTGCACGTTTGGATTGTTATCTTACTTTCCGACGTTACTCTTTTGAACTCCTGCACGTTTGGATTGTTACGTTACTCTCCAACGTTATTCTCTTAAACTCCTGCACGTTTGGATTGTTGTTATACTTTCCAGCGTCATTTCCCGAGCACCTAGCGACCTAGAGAACCGCCCCAGGTCCGACGGCGACGATGTCAGACACCTGGATATAAGCAGAGTATTTCCGAACTCGCTGACGACGCCCTCCAAAGTTTAGGCACTCGGGAGGCCAAGTCGTGCTCGCCGGTGACGACGCCGTCCGCGAAGCAAATTTCCCGGCACCAGGACGGCGACGCAGACGTAATTAGGCCCGATAATTGCGTCTGGAGCGGCTTTTGCATCTCCGAGGCCGAGGAGCGTGCACCGGGGGTTTCTGCGGAGTAAGCCCGAGGCCGCCGTCCATAGGCACGCACCCCTGGAGCTAGGGTAACTCGGCGGCCACCTCCGCCAACGAGAAACGGGGTTTAATCAATCAAAGTCCACTCACCTTTCGCGGCGTGACAACTGGCAAGTAAATCAAATTAAATACGGCGCCCATCACTCGAACGTGGGGAATTTCACTGTCAGAGCTCCAGATGCCCTAGGTATGCACACAATTTAATTTAACATTGACCACAGTTTTGTTTATTTAACGATTTCAAGACCAAATGTATTGTTGTCGTCCGCCATCACTGGCGGCCAACTAATCTGTCATATTACCTGTTCAGGGCCGGCGTGTTGCCAACGTGACGAGAGGACTGACGTACATACAGGCTGTCCCGCAATAGTGTGCCACTGCTCGACTGCCGACGAACGAACGCCCCGTTAGAAGAATTATTTTATTTTTATGTCATTACATTCTATTATTTCGTGTTGTTTTAATACAGTTTAATTTAATGTATCCAGTTAAATATTATTATATAATAGTAAGAAATTATCCTGTGTTTCTATTCCACGTTACTATCTGAGTTTATTATTTGGATCTTGGCTTTTTGAGCTAACCTTGGGCAACCAGTTTTCAGGCTGGTGATTGTAGCATTTAAATTAAATTAAACTAGCCCGTCAGGCTACAAACACAATGCAGATCTTTAGGTAGATATTGGAAAAATTAAATGAAAGCAGTCTATTATTTTAGCAATTTAATAAACAAAGTTAGGTGAACTCCAAAATTACTTAACCCTTAAGTGGGCAGGTGGGGTGTCTAGATCACACTATACATATAAATACTAGGTGATGAGTTTTTTATGGTGAGGTAATAGGGAGATGGGGACATAGAAAAACATAGTTTTGACATTTACCTCCTCTCTCTATTTTGATGGGTAGGGGATAACTTTTGAATTTTAAATGGGATTATGAACTATTGCTTATAAAATTAGAATCTACGTAAGAAACTACATATGTGTACAAAAAATGGTTTGATTTGCTTTGTTAGTTACGGAATTATAATTTGTTAGGTTATAAAATAAAAACGAATAATAATCGTTAAAACGTAAATATTCTCAACTGACTTAAATAAAAATTTAGTTAAACATAATTCCGTAACCAAAACTGCAAATACAAAAATGTTTTGTACACATACGTAGTCTTTACGTAGATTCGAATTTTTATAAACTTTTATAAACAAAAGTGCATTATCCTATTTAAAACTCCAAAGTGATACATCGATTTTCTGATGGCATACCAATAAAATTGTAGGATATAGAATTTTTGACTGATAAAACTGTGATACTTGATTCCATAACCTTTTTAGTTGCCTTTTAATTAAGCTGCATGTTAATTATATTTTACTTTTAATGCTTTACCATTTTTAAGACCATAGCAATATAAACCCCAGGTGTTAAGGATTCTTTATGTTCACTCGGCCGATTCGAGCACCCTGGTAGCATAATTATATGTATTCATATTAGTTTACTACTACGTTAATTTTAAGTTTTATCGCCTTTGTAGTTCTCGGGAATTTGAGCGCCTTCGCCTCTGGTCATTTCTTGTAAGCGTAATTTTGTTTGCTGCTAGATGGCATTGGGCAGACTAGACCGCTGACTAAACACGGGGGCTTTACGTTGAAAAAAATGCGTGTAGTCTGCAGAAATTGCATCGTTCTCGAAATTCTTTGTTCGCTTATACACTCCGCACCGACGGAGATTATGCTACCTACGATTAACGTTTGTATAACTTCGCGAGGAATTACCTTTTTTGCCATGACGTGACCCCCCGCGCCAGAAATTCATCCTCTCCAATGCAATTTTTTTTCCACCGGCAGTTAATCCTTCACCTTAAAAGCAGGATGCCGCTTAAATGCCAGCGCAGACCTTTGGCCGTTAGTTATGTTTTAGTTTTTAAGCGGGTAGCAAAGTTGTGTCCAGATAAGAATTTCTGCAGGTGGTAATGCTACTATGATTCGTGACTGTGGTATTTCCAATCAAAACATTACCGGCCGCAAGGAAACCTGATTTAATTGGATTTATTAAGTTGTGCTATGCATATTAAAAATTGGGGATTTCCGTCTTATAACGTCTCTTCTATCGTCGTTCCACCAAATATCGATTTTATATCGAACCAGAATAGCAAACGCTTGCGAAGTTCATCCATGGGGTTGACTACATTGCACGAATACAGAACGCTTCTTGCTGCATCTTCGCCCAGGTGCGTCGTCACTTGTGAGCATCTGTCGTTGACCTTGGCATTACGTCTTCTTTCTGATTGTTTTACGTGTATCGTAAATATTTGCTGAGCAAACTGCTGGATACTGACTTTTCCTTCCATGGCTTAAGGTATCGAACGAATTCTACATTTCCGCTAGATTAAAATGTATACGAGTAACTTTTGAATGTGGTAAAACTTTGAGTTTCGTGTCGCCAATCCACCGTCCTCTTTAAAGTTCTTGCATGCTGATATATCGCTTTATGTTCGATGTATTACAATCTAAATTTATGAATTACTCTATTTAAGTATTAGTTACCCCTTCATCAATTTGAATATCTTCTTGGTGGTCCTTTCCGTATTTGAAGTCAATCTTTTCATAGTTTGTATCCTAGTGATGTCACATAAGGAAATACTTAGCGAAACTTAGTCTTAAAATTATTGCAGCAGAATGTCTTGCAACTTGGTTTGTTTATTATAGAATTTAAATATTATAGAATTTTTTGTTATGTTCTATTGTAAGGTAGACGTGTTTTTATAGCAAATTTATTAGCTAAAAGCAAGGGTAAGTAACCGAGGTCCAGTTCACCATCTTTCCCGCAACTACGTTGATGTTTCTTCACGATTAGAGACGTCGTGAAGACCTTGTCGTTGATTTGAACTTTATGGCGCCGTCACGCTAATTGATTTTCGAGTTATCTCTATTTTTAACTAACAAGAAACCCATTTTACGTACCTTGAACCACTCGTATCTCGGCTAAAAGCTAGCTGGACTAAATCATTTGTACGGGTTGTTTTATTTGTTTTTTCGACAACCGTTAAAAAAGGGGACATTCGCGCATCGCTATCAATGCGCGAAGTTTGCCATTTTTTAATGTGTTAAAAAATGGGACGTAAAAAAATGCATTTCGCGCACTAGAGCTCCAAAAATTTTCGCGCACTTCGTCGCGAAATAATATTGATATTCTTGTTTGACGGTTCTAGAAAAAATATTGTTTGTATTACGTGTTCGAATTCTCACGCACAAAAACACTCACTACGCGCACTTAATACAAAAATTACTATTAAATACCATTTTTGCTGTACGCAATGACGCCCAACTGTAGGGCTTTGTTATTTGTTTTAGAAATGATTTTGGACCGTAATTATTTGTTTCCAAAGAAAGACGGAGTAATGCAGTAATTCAAATCACCCAAATCCAAAGCAACTGATTTTAAAGACATTAAATGGGATCTTAGTGTTACAGAAACTTGCCAATGACTTATCCACTACCAACTGGCATTACATTTCTATAGCAGCAGGGTCACTCAGCAGGTTAGCCACCGCAAGCGGCCTGTGCATTATCAACGGCATTTGTTGCTTGGACTGGCGATGCAAACGCAGGTGTAATAACCCCAATCAACAAACAATTGCCCCAAACGAGTTCGTGTTGCAGCTCCTTGTTGCTGATCCATGTATTCATGAGTCAACTATCCTTCGAGGGAGCAAGATATTTAAACGGCCATACGTAATTTAGGTTTATTTTAGTTTAGAAATTGTATGTGCTGCGACCAACTTTAATGTAAAGATAGCATTTCTTACTCACTGTTATTAGGTAGAGTTGCAATAGCTTAACTCTATTTTTAATTGTAATGTGTACGAAGCGCCTGCAAATTAAAAACAGTCTTGTGGGTTACGCTGAATTAACAAAAACCACAAAACAGCAATTTACTCTTAGATGTATAAATACATAAGCTATCATTAATTTTAGACAGTCCACTGCGTTCATTTCTATTTGAATTAGCTTCGACTACAATTGCTAACCCAAAAGGGTTTGGTTTGTCATTCTTGCTTACTCCAACCGTAACTAAATACTTTAAATGTCTTAGAACAAGCTTCCAACCATTTAGTAACTACCAAATATAATAACCTGGTCCTCCCAATAAACGTACTACATTTTCGGAATTACTTCCCAAAGTGCAATGCTGGAAAACTTCAGACATTACCCCTTCACATATTACAACTACCACTATCCTGCTTTAAAACGAGTCTTGCGGCATGTGTCACCTTTTTACTTAAATTGAAAATGACATGCATGAACCTCCAAGCTTTCAATCTCTCAACACTATTTGTTTAAATCATGACTCTTATGCTTCCGTCATCTTCCTGCTTACCATCTTGTAAATATGTTCCTTTATATTGTGTTTCATTTCTGTTCTTATCTCCTTCTGTCTTCCATGAGATCAACAATTGCGTCCGTTATCCATTCGTACTTCTTCCAGCATGTTGTTAGTTTAAGTTTAGACTTATCCGGAACTTCTAATTGTGGTAAATTTTCATATATTTTATGGGTATCGCTATTCTATACGGCATTTAACTAATACTTTGATCATTTTTTTTTGTTCTGGTATCGAATGTCGACATGTAGCACACAAGCATTAGAGAAGTGGTGTGCTGTACGCAACATTTTTCTTATGAGGGTTTTTACAACGTAAAGACGGCACTAATTTCCGCTGAAAAAAGCCTTCCTGTAAAATTAAAAGCGTCTTATTTTAGTAACTAGACGTGTAATAGTTTATTTACTAAATGCTGTTCTTTTATTTCTCCTAATTGCTTAGACACTGATAACTGTAATAACGTAGTATAGTATAAAATAAAATTTGTGATATAGTATAGTATAGTGTAATTATGGATACCCATCATGTAGAATTATTGGGATTTTTAGATTAGTAACTCAATTTGTAATTCTATTACTTAGTTGCATTGTTCTCTCCCTTTCTCTTCGTTTTCGTAATTATTATAATATTATTTCTATCTTCCTGGCCGATTTATGTGTCTTTCCTGTGAATAGTGCGTTTGTACTATTAGTGTTATTATAAAATTTCAACGTTACGTAACAGAAACACCTCATATTATACTGGTACCATAGCCTTTGGTCTTGAATCCTAACATCAAATTTAGAACAACATAACTTAAATAAAAAGAATATGAATGAACGAAGGCAAGATACGTAGACACAGCTGTCTTTCTTCCGTGGCTAAGCTCCACGCAACAAGGTCGTGAAAAAAAATGTAAATGCAATTCGTCCTTTTTTTCTTTTTTACAACATAAACCATAGGTGTTTACAGATAATTTAGTTGAGAAGAAAAGTTTACCACGAAAAAAGAGCCAACCTGCGTCAAATCAGCTAGAGTAGTTATATTGGTAGCTGCTAGAACGCAGATTAACTGATCTCTTGCGCTTACAACGCGGAAAATCTGATATTTCCTATCATTTACCGCGTCGGCCGAACTAGCTCAATTTGGCGCTTTTTGGATCGTGGATTCTAATCAGCTGTGCACTCTGCAAGTAGCTTCAAAATATAAAAAAATAAGGGCTCCAGGAATCAAGATCATCCCGATAAGAAAAATAAACCACAGTTAAATAGGGTTTATTAAATATTTAACATTTGGTGGTCATTAAAAATAGTGTAACTGGTTTGTAAATATTTTAAATTTGTAGTATTATGCAGTAAAACTTTAAGAAAAGGTTCCACACGCCTTACTCGAAAGAACCCCTTTTGTGCGTTTTTAATCAATTAAAAGCGTCAATTAAATCGAGAGATGTGCACATCACTGTCAATCAAAGAAACGTTAATTTCACTTCACCGATAGCATGAAACGTGGGTGCGCCTTTTACAACAAAGCCGAGATTACACTAATAAAAAAGTCTGGCGTTATAAATACAAAAGTTATTTAAACCCGGATATTGGACGGGATACCGTGATTACAATAAATTTAATATCTTCTTCTTCTTCTTAACCCTCCAGTACCCGTTCAAAATTGTAAGACATCAGTACCCGCACCCGTCTCGCAGACCGACACCCTCTGCCACCTCCATAAAAATAATGAGATATCTTATGGCATTAGTTTCTTGTTCACTAACGTCTTCATAATCAGATATTTCATGTTCAGTGTCACTGTTCATTTCCCTAGTTTTTAATAAATTATCTTCGTCAGACGATGGCAGATCATCATAAAACGCGTTGTCGACATCCTCCTCCGCTATTATATCTCGCATCGTCTGTTCTAGTCGCGCCTGTTCTTTCTCATAAAATCTGCCATGACAATAATAACGTTTTAGTATAACAGTGTTACTAAAAATTCAGAAAATACTTCCTTCTTCTCACATTACTCGTATATCAAAGGTAAAAATAAAAACAACTCGGGTACCCGCTTCGGTCTCTGAAACCGAAATTATAAATAACTTTTAAACCACTGCACGCACGAACTCAAAACTGCATACGGATCTTCAATGGCAATATATAGGAAGGTAGTAAAATGGGCGGTAAACTAACGCTAGAACATTAAGTAATATACTGCATCATGTGTTTGCTCGGTCCCACAGACCGTAAACGGGTACTGAAGGGTTAATTTAGGACATTGTCCTGTCTTCTTATATTTTGCCTCTTAGGTATTGTATTGTGAACCCGATGTCCAACTCTCGTACCATCTCTTTTGTGGTCTACCAGGTGGTCGTTTTGTATTTGGATTTTGGATCATTACCCTCTTTGCGAGTCTGTGGTTGTCCATTCTTTCGACATGATCTCGCCAGAATCGTTGTCTTGCCCTGCTCCATCTGACTACATCTTCTATGCCACATGTTTCTCGGATTACGTTGTTTCTAATTCTGTCGAGTATCGTGTGTCCTGTTATAGCTCGGAGGGTCTTCATTTCCGTTGTCCGCATAATGTTCTTTGTTTTTGCTGTTTCAGCTCTCGTCTCTGCTGCGTAAGTAAGGATAGGTCTTACACAGGTCTTATAAATCCTTAGTTTATCTTCAACACTAATGTGCTTGTTTCGCCATATTATTTCGCGCAAGCAGCCTGATATCTTTGCAGCTTTAGATGCCTGTGTACGGACTTCTTTATTTATATTTCTATCGCTGGATATACTGGCACCTAAGTAATTAAAGTTTCTGACCTGGTCGATAGTGTCGTCATCTACTATCAGTTTACATCTAATCATGTCCTTTGATATTACTAGAGACTGCGTTTTCTGGGTGGATATCTTCATGTTGAATGTCGTTGCTGTCGTATTTAATCGGAATAATAGGCGCTGCAGGTCGTCTTCGGTTTCAGCCATAAGAACCACATCATCCGCGTAGCATATTGTTTGTATTTTGTCGTTCCCGATTCTATATCCAATGTTTGTTTCCTTTACTTTGGTTATTATTTGGTCCATTATTACTAAAGCTGATAATTATATGCACTCAAATGTACGAAAATATGCGCATATATATTGCTATGACACACCTTTTAGATGCCAAGCATGTATTACGTTAGATAATCAACCATTAATTATGTTATAGCTTACCAAGTAAACTATGCCCTGACTCTTTAAATTAATTAAATATCACAATAATATTTACTTTTTATCGAGAACTCTTATTTTTCAGGGCTGGGTTCATCAAATATAGTCTGCTACTTTTTGAAGCATTAAAAATTTTAACCTTAAATTCTCTGACTATCAATGACGTTAAATGTCAAACTTGACTTTCAAATTAATTCAACAAGGTGTACTGACAAATGTATCTCACATTGACATTTACTACCATTCAAATACGTTCTGCAATTATTAACCTCAGTTTATGTCACTTGCTTTCAAAATTGATAGTTATTCAACATTTATTTATTAACTTATCTTAACAAACCTGTATTAGTTGCTTATGTTCTCACCAAAAACAACACTCACCACTGTATTCCGTCTCGAGCAAACCACAGCATTCAGCAACAGCAAACTCCTCTTTGACCTGTCAAACTGAGGTCGGCTCCAAAATCCAGTCCTGACTTGTTGTAAGTTCCTGATCCTCCTAGCTGCTACCGCTCTTTCTGGATACAACCATCACAGCTATCAGCAACCCCTAGATATCCTCGTCACACGATCTGTTGTCCTGGTAAGTTTTTCTCATTTGATTGATTCCAATTATAACTTTGTCCCATTTATTTTCAGATACCCAAACGTCTCAAGCACCATGCACCAAGTATCCAAATCAATTAATAATTATTGTAAAATTACCTCTTCTTAAATGTCGCTTGTACCAATAAATCCGATCTCCATCAACTATTATTATTTCTTGTATTCCAATATTCATATAACTGTATTAATAACTTCTCATTCACCACTTCATATTACCATATCAAATTATATAAAAATCAAGCAGAAATTCGTTTTATTTTCAATATTGCTTTAACCGAATTTTACATTACATCTGTTTTCTTGAGTTCTATTTACGTAACTGTTTTAAAAAAAAAATTATATCTAATAGTAACGATTATTTATGCACACTATTTTAGTTATTTTTTTAATAATACTAATACAAAATTTGCTTAACAAACACAATTGTCAATGTAACCTTGGTTTGATTTTATTATATCCAACTATTAATTTCAATACATTCAAATTAGCCTACCAGTATTTAATGAATCACAATGAATAACGCAACAAGAACTCTGTTTCTATTACTTTCATCATTAAAATCAAAAATTTTATATCCATTAGGATTTAATTATTGTAACTGTTCAAATCTATTAGTTCATTTTTTTTTAATATTTCTTTAATATGATTAAGCTTCCTGCATCATGTATCATAACAATATGCATACATTTTGTTGAGTATATGCACTCAAAGTTATAATATATGCACATATGCTCGTAATTTTTTTGAAAATAAGTAAGAGTATTCTAAATAATGTAAAAATGTTAATTAGTTTGTATAAGTATGTCGAACAAATAGGTTTAAAGATTGTTTTGAATATACAGCACCGAAGATAATTAATTCTATTCATCATGTGTTCTTGCAACCTACTCTGTAAAGGTTTATGAAATCTTTTAGAGAATGTGTGGCAAATGTTCAGAGTGGTTTGTTAATTTGAATTAATTAATGTTACTATTTGTCATTAATAGCTTATGCCACCATAACCGATTTTGTTTTGTAAATTTTTTTAATAGGTACCAGTGAAAAATGGCCTTACCGATCATTTTCCTTTTGGGCATGTAATATTATTTTCTTGGTTTGATGTTTTCTCTTTTATGTCTTTGTTTTTATTATATTATGTACTTTTTACTTTTTTTTTGTAATTTAAATTACTATTATGCTCAATAAATATTATTATTATTATTATTTATTTCTCTAATTGTTATTTAAAGACGTCATTCATTTTAACGTTTGACTATATAACCATGGACTGCCAACACCAACTTCACCTTGTAAGCCATATAAAAATGAGATTTTCCCTAACCCCGCCAGATTATTATACACCCAACACTCTTGAAATGGATTCTATGTTGACTGTTTCCTTATACATTGCTTCTATGGGAAAAGTGGGGGTTGTTGGCAGTCTATGTTTATCTAGTCAGATATTTTAACAGGGACTTCCCCTTTTCTCTGCTTATTTCGATACGCGCACTGCACTACAGCGGCAGAAAGTGAAAGTATACAGATTGTCCGAAATCTGTTTTCAACATAGTAAATTAATGACTGCGACAAGGAAGACATAAACAAAATGAGTAGCAGGACAAAGATGGAATATAATCATGGGTAGGTAAATTTTTAAACTAAAATCAAGTCTATGAAACAAACAAACACTTCTGTCAAATATTTTATCCGTCATTAAGAGTATAAAGTGAGGTTTAAATAATTAAAATAATTATGTGAATAGTAAACAATAGTATTTTTGTCTTACTACTTATTTTGTTTATGTTTTTCTTGTCGCACTCATTACATTCCAATGTTCAAAATGGATTTCGGACAATCTGTATATCTGAGTTGCACACAAAAATTTTATTAATAAATTTAATAAAATAGTAAATTTTACACCAAAAATCTCAAAAAGTCCATACATTACAAATTATTGCTAAATATAACCAAATATGCAAAATCCAGAAAGTATGCTCAAAAACGTTTAAACATGCAAAATATGCAAATTGAAACGTTGTTTAAACGATTTGTTTTCACATAATTAGTATACATATGCAAAAAGTTTCGCCGGCATATCAATTATACAAAATATGCATTTGCCATATAATATCAGCTTTAATTATTACATTAAACAGTGTTGGACTCAAACTGTCTCCTTGTCTGATGCCTGTGGAAACGGGTACTTCTTCTGTTGTTGTATTTTGTGTTCTTATTTTAGTTCGGTTGTTACTGTTTAGTTCTTTGATAATGTTAATGATGTCGTTGCTTATTCCATGATCTGCTAGTAGATTTATTACATCCGTAAGTCGAACTCTGTCAAATGCAGATGTGAAATCAACAAAACAAAGAAACAGTGGTTTGTCGTATTCTATGGCGTTTTCCACCAGTTGTCTCATTATAAATATTGCATCTACAGTGGATCTATTCGCTCGAAAACCTTGTTGTTTCTCATTTGTTTCTAATTGTCGAGTAATTATTGCAGCTTTGAAACGCAACTCAACAGCGATATTCCTCTATAATTTGCGGGATCATGTTTAGCACTCTTCTTGAAGATTGGGATGGTAATACTTGTACGCCACTCATCTAGTATGGTTCCAGATTGCATGATTTTTTCCAACAGTGCGGTTAATTGATTTATCAGGTCCTCACCTCCATATTTTACCATTTCGTTGGTGATAAGGTCTGTACCCGGTGATTTACGGTTCTTTAATTTTGATGTCTCTCTTGTGACGTCATCTGTGGTGATGCTGACACCATTAATTTTACCCTCTTGATTGTCTTCTTGGTTTTCTCTGAGTGTGGCTGTAATTGTCTCATATAATCGTTTGAAGTGTCTCACCCATTCTTCTTTTGGGATTGTCTTTATGTCTATACATTTATTTACGGGTTTCTTCCTGTTGCGTATCATGCCCCATACTTTTTTCTGGCTACCATATAAATCATGTTTTATATCACTAGAGAACTTTACCCAGTATTAACTTTTTAATGCTGAGATTTCGTAGTTAACTCTATTTCTTGTTTGCTTGTATTTCTCATATTCTTGTGGTGTTTGATTATTCCTGTATTCAAGGTATGCTTTCCTTTTCTCGTTTGTCAGGACTTTAACCTCTTCAGTAAACCACGGTTTCGTATTTATTTTTGCGTTGATATTTACTTTTCTTGTTCCTACTGCTTCCTTTGCACTCATTAGGATGTTACTTTTTAATTTTTTCCAAGCTTGCTCTACGTTATCATCTTCGGATATTGGATTTGATTCTATCTTAGCTTTAAGTCTGCTTTTGTATAAATCTTTGATTGTATTATCCGAGAAGAATTCAATGTTGAATTTAGTCAGTGTTTCTTCTGGCTTCTTCTGTTTTTTCAATATAATGTTTGATCGAAATTTACATAAAATCAGGTTATGATCGGATCCCATGTCTGCTGATGTTAGTGCTCTGACGTCCAATATCTGAGTAGGGTGTACGCATCGGTTTGTTATAATATAGTCTAGGATAGATTCCTGTCCTCTTAAGTTTGACCAGGTGCGTTTGTATTGCCACTTGTGGTCGAAGTAGGTATTATTAATTCTAAGTTCGTTTTGGGCACATGTTGTTATTAACAGTTCTCCGTTATTGTTTATTATATCTTCATTGAATTGCTGCATGATTCCGGGTATAATTTCGTTCCCAATACGTGAGTTTAAATCTCCCATGACAAATAGCTTTTCATTGTGGGGAATCTCGTCAAGAGCATCTTGAAGCTGGTTGTAGAACAATATCCTCTCTTCTTGGGGTTTGCTAATGTCCGGTGCATAGCAGCTTTAAAAATGGAGAGTACTAGTATTGAACTTTAGTGTGACTTGTAGAAGTCTTTCATTTATGTAATTAATGTTGTCGATGTTGTCTTCGAATTTCTCGTATATCAGTACTCCTACACCAGCTTTTGCTCGTTGGTCTTTATCTTTCCCACTGTAGATAAGTATGTAATTCTGATATTTAGTGCTTCCTTTCCCCTTCTTTTTTGTTTCCGACAAACAACATACGTCAATACGGTGTGCGTTCATCTCAGTGATTATTTCTTGGTCTTTACGAGTCCATGATAAAATATTCCAGCATCCAAGTCGCATTGTTGTCGCTTTCCATTTTCGTTTTATCCTTTCTCTCGCCGAGTCGTTATTCCGTATCATCCGTCCAGGTTCCGAGGCTAAAATATTTCTGTGAGCGGTAATTAATTTTTTGCGGAGGAGTAGGCTGCTAACCCGTTCCCTCCAACCCTTTTAGTCGCCTCTTACGACAAGCAGGGATACCGTGAGTCTATTCTATCCCCAACCCACAGGGGTTAATATCATGCAGTAAAAAGGCATGCATTTGGTTTTAGTGGTACGTAACCCGTCATATACTGGCGTCGTAATTAGATTAGATTCACCACACTAACCTCCTATTACTCGCATAATCCCGAAGATAACGCCGGCCGTGAGTCGCCATACGATTGTGGGTTTTGCAAAATCAAGCAGGATATTTGCACTTGGAGCTGTCGATTAATGAGTTGCTGCCATTCGGGACGTGGAGGAAGGCTCGAATTCACCGCCTGCCGCCGAAGCAAGGCAAAATGTGGCGAGATATTTGCTCGGAAAGTAATTAATGGGACAAAAACTGTCTGTCACCAACAACTGCAATAAAAAGCTAAGAGGGACCAATTAATATGGGAATAACAAAAATAGAAGGTCCATCATACTTGATTTATTGTCAGCTCTTGAAACAAATTGCTCGTAACTTTAATTAAGCACAAGCTGGGTCTTTCGGAATTAGCGTGTTGCTAGCTCGAGTCGCCGTAGAAAAATGCGCCTCGCGCCGCAAGAAGAGATAAGACCAACGATGCGCTAAAAAGACAACGAGGAAATTTTTATTATTCTGATACAAGTACAAAATGAGCGCAACTGGAAAACTGAACAATTCGAAATGCAAACTGATTATAATGCAAATAAAGACATAGAGGTTAGGCATGAAATAATTTGGTAAATTGAGGAAACAATTTAGCGGAGCGAAAAATAGTTTCAAGTTAGCTATCAACTTTACAATATAAGAGGCAAAGGAGGAAGAAAACATAGTAATTGTTTACCATAGAATAATTTGTTTAGATCCTTATACCTGTTACACGAATACCTTCATTAATTTTTTATTTCTACAGAATAATAGATTTTGTTGGAACTACGTTAGACCATACATAATTTGGGGTTTACTTTCCAATTTGTAATGGTTGCGGCTTACTTCTGTGTCAACGTCACATCTCTTCATCAATGATTTTAGATCGAGTTGCAATATCTTTATTTGTAATTTTAAATATATTTATATGTAGGCAGTGCCTACAGACTAGTACAGCGGGTCACGTTGAACTAGCAAAACCCACAAAATAGCGTAAATTAAATATCGGTTGCATATCGTTAAATTCAATATACATTTTAGCATCCACCGTGTTCATTTTGATGAATGAGTTAGCGTATGCTACAAATACTATTAAAAGAGGATTAGGCTTGGCCTTCTTGCTCACACAACGTTTCAACCCTAAGAACCTGAAAATTTTCCTCGACAAGTGTCTAACCTTCCAATTATTATTAAACGTATTGACCTGGTCCTCTCAATTTGAATTTCTTCTTAAAGTGCAATAATTGGAAGACTTCTGACAATATTTTCAGTTGCCTTATCTGGAATCTATAGGTAACAGCATATGAACTTGACGTAGTTCTACTCCTAACACTTTTGCTATAATTTAATTCAGTATAAGTCAAATATACAGGAAAATAAAATGTTTTGTATAATTAATATAAGTGGATGGAAATAACACTATTTCCGTATATTGCTCATCGAAATAATGACATAAATTTCTTGTCACTAAAAAAAGCTACTTTCGATTTAGCCGTAATTTGTTAGGCAAGGTGAAAAGCATGTACGCAATTGGTGTTTAACACTTGATTCCTTGTTGTATATCGATACACCGTATGCCTGCAAGACATTTGTTTTTAAGGCACGCACATTGAGTAGATTTTGCAAATCAAAGTAAACAATGACGGACTTTTACAATGAAGTATATTCATCTCTTTTCGTATCTAAGGTCGTAGGATTGGCGTCTTTTACAGTCAAAGGTCCTGCAGATGACATACATCCTATACCCCTAAAAAAAAGTCTTTACAAGTGGCTATTTTTTGTATTACAAATACTAGTACTTTGCGTATTGGTTATTAACGATTGCATGGGAAGCTTTAAAATTTTTTACGGAATCGTACAATATTTATTCATATACGAAATAGTAGCTTCTAGAGTTTATTTTCTGCTGCTCATTGTGTGCAATGAATTATTTTCCACAGAGTTAATCAAAATATGGACGAAAATTATAGAATGCGATTCCATTTTTAAACAATTACCTTTACATAGAAACAGTAAAAATACCTCAGGGATCACTACTGCAATTATTATTTTGGGACTGTTAATGATCACCACAGTGTGGTTCTTTGTAGTGTGGCTACGCTGTACTAATATTAATGAGTTTATCGGAATGTCAGGTTATGGGATTATTGCATGCTATGGATGGACTATAAAAATGATATTCTGCAGTCACATTATATCGTTACAACGTCGATTTGACGCATTAAGTATACTTTTATTGCAATATTCATCTTCGCACCTTCCTGGATATTCAAGTAATATAAATTACGAAGTACGGTTTGTAAGAAAAATTGGGGAACTGTATGACACCTTGAATGATATTGTGACTGGCTTAGCTAAAATTTACACCTTACCTATTTTGTTGGGAATGGGTTTAAATTTCTATATGATTGTAACAATATTATTTAAATTACAAGGTTATCTTTATTTAGACATCGAAAGGAAAGATCTCTATTTTATTTCGAGCCAGTTAGTCTTCTATACATTCCAAGCTATGACACTGATTGTAGCGTGTGGATTTGTGAGCAAACATGTAAGTGGTTTTCACAAACGGTAAGTATACTGCTATTTGTTTTTTTGTTCACTTTCTATTTTAAGCGTTGCGGTACGTAAGCAGCTCTAATTTTCTTAATTTTTCTTTTTCTTTATTTTAGAATCTCATAATCCAATACTGGAACAGGCCTTCTCCAATATTGTCCATTTATCTCTGCCTCTCATTGCTCTCATCCAATCTAATCCAGGCGTTCTTTTCATATCATGGATTTAACGCATTTGTGATCTTCCTCTGCCATACCGCTGTTTGCATTTATTACTTCCGCTATCAGTATGTTCCTAATTATGTGCTACTCATCTCCACTTCTGAAGAAATTGCTGCTACGATGTCAGAAACTTTACTTCGATTCCCTATTTATTGTAATTTATTTGTATATGATATCTCAGAGGTATCTCAAGAACTGATCTTTCCATGTCACTCTGAGCTTGAATTAAGTTATTCACATTCCGTTTGGAAATTATTCACGCTTGCACTCTATAGGTGAGAACTGGTAAAACGCACATACCAAACACTCTCATACCTACGTTTGCTCTATATTCCTGTTCTTTAAGATGTAGCTTACTCTTTCACTCCTTTTTTAAATATCGAAATCAGTATAGCTTCAGTCTTTACCAGAAACTTGTCCTTGTGTAACACACTGATTAATGACACTCTTTACAACTTTAACCAGTTCGCATTCTAATTCCTTCAACATTTCAATTATCAGAGTACATTTTCTCGGTGCTATATAACTTAATAATTTCCATATTTGATTTTCCAATTGTGGATTATCCAACGCTATCTTTTTTGTACAACAATTATCTTTGTTGCATCCAATAATTTAACATCAGCTATTGTTTTCCACCAGCGTGATTATAATATTCTTGATACCTATTTGTTTCAGCATAGAACATTTCAAATTGTCCCTAGATGAAGGCTTTCATATTTTTGGTATTTTGAAGTCAAATAGGACACTATACTCGGGCCGCCGAACAGATAGAATGGAGCAGGCAACCCAAATAACATATTACAAAGGTCACTTGATAATATTTTAATTATAATTACTAAAAAGGATCGGAGATGCCGACCCTTACAATTAGAACTAATTTCAATAATTGTCATTAAACAACTTTTTGAGGTTATGATGCAAATAGAAATGTCGACCAACTTAAAAGCCAAGCCTGACATTTGTGCACTTGTAATTGAAAATGTTTAGGCCTGTGGCATGGCTCTTCCTAAATCTCATTATTGGCTGCGGCGTCGAAACCAAAACACGTTGCCCGTGATATGGTTAAGTTTGTAGCGTTTTTTCTTTGGAGTTCCTTTATTCAACCATTTACAAGAACTAAATTGTGCATCTCTACTGCTGTTTTCAAAGTTACATGCAAGTATAAAATATTGACTTGTAAAGTAGTCTCTTAAGGAAATTTTAATTATTCATAGAGCTGCCTGCATTATGGGTAACCGTAAGAAACTAATTCGTAGTCAAGGACGTGAAAGAATCTAAAGCGACTATTGCAATTTTTCTCAGTCGTTTTGCAAGAACGAGTGACTAAAGCAACCGATGTTGGCCTAAATACTATTAGAGGAGCCCAACAAAGTGGCGGAAGAAAATTTACTTCTCCAAAAAAACAAATTACTAAACTTACCCCAGGTCATCTGTCGATCAATATAAAGAAGTAATCCCAAGTGTGATCTATAACTTTGCCATAAAAAGAGACCTACAATGAAAGCTCTATTCGAAGTCGAACAAAATGAAGGGGGGTGTTAATTTCACTGAGAAATTACATTCCTTTGGGCGAGTGGTACATAAAATGGGTTTTCAATAGAGAAAATGTCAAGACAATAGGCACGTTCTAATAGAAAAGAGAGAAACTCTGGCAAAACGTGTTGATTTTTTAAGAAAATGTAAATGTACTCTTATCTGATTTACCTAATGAAGGTTTTTGTTCTCAAAAGTTTAGTCTAGACATGAATGCAATTTTTTCTATATGTGATTAATTTTAGTTAAGCTATTACTGATGTTATTATACACTTATTTAATTTAATGACCATACATATGAATTAACCTTTATATGGTGTTTAGTTGTATTTTAGCACTTCTAACTTTTTTTATTACTTCATTGGAGACCGTATTAGATGAATTAGAAAGAGTAAATCAGAAGCTTTTCATAAAAACTGCATTAAAGGAACTGCGAAGTTTCCAAAGGGGATTATGATTTGCGGCTGCATGTCAGCTAACGGACTGTTAATTTATTTATTATGTACACACTGGGACGTAAATAAATCACTATCAAAGTTTTATTGCTCCAAATAATGTTTAAATAATAATTTACCCATTATAGAGGGGTAGTACTGAAATACTTGATCAAATTATATCACAATTATTGTTTTATAGCATAAAACAACTAAAAATTGTATTCCCCTTCAAAAGTTATAATATTAATAGTAGTTTATTTATCTAGAACGAAAAGTGGCATTTTAAAGACGAGAAAGTTGTTTACGTCCGAGGCATCAGCCGAGGACGGAATTACTTGCGAGGACCTTTAAAAACACTTTTCGTTTGTGGTGAATACAACAATTTATTTCATACTGCAAGTTTAATGAATTTTAAATAAAAAGTTGTAAATCATTTCAAATTTCATGTCAACAACAAACGTATAATTTTAAAGTACTTGAACTTTAAAATTTTACTTTAAAGTACTAGGACTTTAATGTTCCATTTTTTGCACAATGAATCAAGTTTTAAAGTACTTGAACTTTAAAATTTTACTTTAAAGTACTAGGATTTTAATGTTCCATTTTTCGTACCATAAATAATCCGAAAAATTTCATTTTTGACATCAGTATGAAATAAACTACTATTAAAGTACTTGAACTTTAAAATTTTACTTTAAAGTACAAGGATTTTAATGTTCCATTTTTTGTACCATAAATAATCCGAAAATAGTAGTTTATGTAACTAGTTCTCAAAGCAAGGCTTTAGGGGACGAGTCGTAATGTTTCCGGACGAGGCGGAGCGAAGCGCAGCCGAGTCCGTAATATGAAGATGAGTCCTCTAAAGCCATTTGAGGACGTGTTGCATACAACGTTTTTTTGTATTAGCTCTCCAAACATTATAATATGAAGTTTCAATTACCATTAACGCGGCATTATATTAGGAGGCCGCGCGAAAATGTATTTTTCGCTCCCCAAACTGGTTACTTTGGAAACTGTCTAGGATCCTCAAAATGGCCATTTAGAGGCCTTGTACTTAAAGTCGTCATGGCAACTAATGTTTGAGTCCGCTAAAATGTTGCCATGACGACTTTAAGTACAAGGCCTTTAAATGGCCATTTTGAGGATCCTAGACAGTTTCCAAAGTAACCAGTTTGGGGAGCGAATACAAAAAATGTTATTTTTGACATCAGTATGAAATAAAAGAAATAAATAAACAAATAATAGTAATTTATTATACAAGACGATAAAGTTAAATTTTATCCACGAGTGAATCGTTTAACGTCGAGACAAAGTCGAGACGTTAATGTTTCAAGAGTGGATAGAAATAACTTTATCGTCGTGTATAATACAATATTTTTTTCTATAGCAAGAACTTTAACAATTTCAAAAGAAAATAATGACAGTCAATCATATTTCAAAATGTCAGTAGCTAGATTGAGTTGCTACGATAATACGAAGCTGTCATATTTAATTTAAACAAAAGTTAGAAAATTAAATTACTTTATCTATCCTTGATGTTAAAGTGCTACTTTATCTACCCTTGCTGTTAAAGTAAAAATTGACCTTTTGTTTTGAGTTGATAAAAGCACACTTTAACATGTGCTATAGAAAAAAAAATATTAATTATATTTTTATAGAAGCTTTATGTGTTGAGGCTGGTAGCAGGCAAAGCACATAAAGCCACTTTTATTGCAAATAACATATAAAATTTGATTTTCAAACGAATACTTATACTGCAATAAAAGTAACAAAATTAGAAAACAATAATTTAGTAGAAATGTAAAAACTCAAGATTGAGGTAAAATTGTGATACGTTGGAAATAATTCTTCCATGGTTATGATGGATGAAAATCACAAATAATAATTAAATTATATTGCTGAAATGTTTGATTTTGTTATCTTATATGAGTAGGCAGATAAAGTAGCAACAGTGGCAACTTTATATGCCTAATCAGTTAAAGTACTACCTTTACCTTTGGTTATAATTATAATTAACGCTTTCACTTTGCGAAGCAAGTCACATAAGTTTTCACTTTTATGGTGTTTGAAAATGAACATATTTTATTTAGATTTACAAAATATAAAAATTTAAATAACTTCTAAATGACTTAAAAATCTAATGACTTTCTAGTTTCTGAAATTATTTGTGAAGCAAAGAAAAATACATAAAATACAATAACAAAAAACAGCCAATTAATCAAATAAATGGTAAAATAATTCAATATAGATTCCTCTAATGTTTAACAACCTAAATTGTCTTCAACGAAATCATCTTCTTGTTCAGACGATAGATTAGAACCGGATTCACCGCTACCGTCTACTGTAATAATTATTTCTTCTCTGTTATCCATAATGTATTCCCACTTATGTTTGTCGACACTGCACATATATTCTTCCATTCTTGCACACTCACACTTCCAAAATTATTTTCTGCAGAAGTGTTAACATCGTCTAATTTGAATGTTGTATTATTTGTAGCAACATAGTTCTTTACTGACACCCATATTTTCCCAATCTGGTTTAATTCTGGATGGTAAGGGGGTAATCGTAGGACTACGTATGACCATGTTCCGCTAATAATTTCTCAATCATATAACTTTTATGTGTAGGTTTATGTAATTTTCTGGTACCATATAATTGGTTTTGTTTCATTCAACTTAATATAAATGTTTCTTACTGATAACCACTTTTGCATGTCTGCTTTTTCCAAACAAGTGTTGGATTCGGCTCAGTACAGACATTGTGATACCATGCATTATCGATGACCAAAACCGACTTTTTTGAAGATTTGCTAATAATTTTTCTTTCAGGCAATTCACATAATTTTAATGGTTTATTTCATCGTGGCAATAATCTGTCTCTTAAGTCCTGATTTAAACATCAGGAATGAATTTGGTACGAAACCTTTTCTACCTCCGGCATAAAGAATAATCAATGCTTGCTCTTTACTGACGGGGGATTTTAAAGAATTGTTGGTACCATCATCACAACATTTAGAACAGTATGGAAGCTATGCAAGTACGTTTCATCAGTGTACACAATATTTCAGCATTCGGCTTTATATTTTATCTTAAAAATTCAACACAATTTGCTATTTCTCTCTTCTCTATTAGAACGTGTGCCTATTGTCTTGACATTTTCTCTATTAAAAACCTATTTTATGTACCAATCGCCTAAAGGAATGTAATTTCTCAGTGAAATTAACACCCCCCTTCATTTTGTTCGACTTCGAATAGAGCTTTCATTGTAGGTCTCTTTTTATGGCAAAGTTATAGATCACACTTGGGATTACTTCTTTATATTGATCGACAGATGACCTGGGGTAAGTTTAGTAATTTGTTTTTTTGGAGAAGTAAATTTTCTTCCGCCACTTTGTTGGGCTCCTCTAATAGTATTTAGGCCAACATCGGTTGCTTTAGTCACTCGTTCTTGCAAAACGACTGAGAAAAATTGCAATAGTCGCTTTAGATTCTTTCACGTCCTTGACTACGAATTAGTTTCTTACGGTTACCCATAATGCAGGCAGCTCTATGAATAATTAAAATTTCCTTAAGAGACTACTTTACAAGTCAATATTTTATACTTGCATGTAACTTTGAAAACAGCAGTAGAGATGCACAATTTAGTCCTTGTAAATGGTTGAATAAAGGAACTCCAAAGAAAAAACGCTACAAACTTAACCATATCACGGGCAACGTGTTTTGGTTTCGACGCCGCAGCCAATAATGAGATTTAGGAAGAGCCATGCCACAGGCCTAAACATTTTCAATTACAAGTGCACAAATGTCAGGCTTGACTTTTAAGTTGGTCGACATTTCTATTTGCATCATAACCTCAAAAAGTTGTTTAATGACAATTATTGAAATTAGTTCTAATTGTAAGGGTCGGCATCTCCGATCCTTTTTGGCAATTATAATTAAAATATTATCAAGTGACCTTTGTAATATGTTATTTGGGTTGCCTGCTCCATTCTATCTGTTCGGCGGCCCGAGTATAGTCAATAAATTTTAAATTGTTTTAGGCATTTATTTATCAATTATAATTGAAACTGACTAGTTAAGGTAATACAGCATCTCTAGAATTTATCTCATAATTCTTTTCCAGTCGTTTCTTCCATGTTAAACTTATTTCTAAATATATCCAATACTGGTTGGGTGGACTTGCCTATAAAAAAACTCGGGCCGCCGAACAGATAGAATGGAGCAGGCAACCCAAATAACATATTACAAAGGTCACTTGATAATATTTTAATTATAATTGCCAAAAAGGATCGGAGATGCCGACCCTTACAATTAGAACTAATTTCAATAATTGTCATTAAACAACTTTTTGAGGTTATGATGCAAATAGAAATGTCGACCAACTTAAAAGTCAAGCCTGACATTTGTGCACTTGTAATTGAAAATGTTTAGGCCTGTGGCATGGCTCTTCCTAAATCTCATTATTGGCTGCGGCGTCGAAACCAAAACACGTTGCCCGTGATATGGTTAAGTTTGTAGCGTTTTTTCTTTGGAGTTCCTTTATTCAACCATTTACAAGGACTAAATTGTGCATCTCTACTGCTGTTTTCAAAGTTACATGCAAGTATAAAATATTGACTTGTAAAGTAGTCTCTTAAGGAAATTTTAATTATTCATAGAGCTGCCTGCATTATGGGTAACCGTAAGAAACTAATTCGTAGTCAAGGACGTGAAAGAATCTAAAGCGACTATTGCAATTTTTCTCAGTCGTTTTGCAAGAACGAGTGACTAAAGCAACCGATGTTGGCCTAAATACTATTAGAGGAGCCCAACAAAGTGGCGGAAGAAAATTTACTTCTCCAAAAAAACAAATTACTAAACTTACCCCAGGTCATCTGTCGATCAATATAAAGAAGTAATCCCAAGTGTGATCTATAACTTTGCCATAAAAAGAGACCTACAATGAAAGCTCTATTCGAAGTCGAACAAAATGAAGGGGGGTGTTAATTTCACTGAGAAATTACATTCCTTTAGGCGATTGGTACATAAAATAGGTTTTTAATAGAGAAAATGTCAAGACAATAGGCACACGTTCTAATAGAGAAGAGAGAAATAGCAAATTGTGTTGAATTTTTAAGATAAAATATAAAGCCGAATGCTGAAATATTGTGTACACTGATGAAACGTACTTGCATAGCTTCCATACTGTTCTAAATGTTGTGATGATGGTACCAACAATTCTTTAAAATCCCCCGTCAGTAAAGAGCAAGCATTGATTATTCTTTATGCCGGAGGTAGAAAAGGTTTCGTACCAAATTCATTCCTGATGTTTAAATCAGGACTTAAGAGACAGATTATTGCCACGATGAAATAAACCATTAAAATTATGTGAATTGCCTGAAAGAAAAATTATTAGCAAATCTTCAAAAAAGTCGGTTTTGGTCATCGATAATGCATGGTATCACAATGTCTGTACTGAGCCGAATCCAACACTTGTTTGGAAAAAGCAGACATGCAAAAGTGGTTATCAGTAAGAAACATTTATATTAAGTTGAATGAAACAAAACCAATTATATGGTACCAGAAAATTACATAAACCTACACATAAAAGTTATATGATTGAGAAATTATTAGCGGAACATGGTCATACGTAGTCCTACGATTACCCCCTTACCATCCAGAATTAAACCAGATTGGGAAAATATGGGTGTCAGTAAAGAACTATGTTGCTACAAATAATACAACATTCAAATTAGACGATGTTAACACTTCTGCAGAAAATAATTTTGGAAGTGTGAGTGTGCAAGAATGGAAGAATATATGTGCAGTGTCGACAAACATAAGTGGGAATACATTATGGATAACAGAGAAGAAATAATTATTACAGTAGACGGTAGCGGTGAATCCGGTTCTAATCTATCGTCTGAACAAGAAGATGATTTCGTTGAAGACAATTTAGGTTGTTAAACATTAGAGGAATCTATATTGAATTATTTTACCATTTATTTGATTAATTGGCTGTTTTTTGTTATTGTATTTTATGTATTTTTCTTTGCTTCACAAATAATTTCAGAAACTAGAAAGTCATTAGATTTTTAAGTCATTTAGAAGTTATTTAAATTTTTATATTTTGTAAATCTAAATAAAATATGTTCATTTTCAAACACCATAAAAGTGAAAACTTATGTGACTTGCTTCGCAAAGTGAAAGCGTTAATTATAATTATAACCAAAGGTAAAGGTAGTACTTTAACTGATTAGGCATATAAAGTTGCCACTGTTGCTACTTTATCTGCCTACTCATATAAGATAACAAAATCAAACATTTCAGCAATATAATTTAATTATTATTTGTGATTTTCATCCATCATAACCATGGAAGAATTATTTCCAACGTATCACAATTTTACCTCAATCTTGAGTTTTTACATTTCTACTAAATTATTGTTTTCTAATTTTGTTACTTTTATTGCAGTATAAGTATTCGTTTGAAAATCAAATTTTATATGTTATTTGCAATAAAAGTGGCTTTATGTGCTTTGCCTGCTACCAGCCTCAACACATAAAGCTTCTATAAAAATATAATTAATATTTTTTTTTCTATAGCACATGTTAAAGTGTGCTTTTATCAACTCAAAACAAAAGGTCAATTTTTACTTTAACAGCAAGGGTAGATAAAGTAGCACTTTAACATCAAGGATAGATAAAGTAATTTAATTTTCTAACTTTTGTTTAAATTAAATATGACAGCTTCGTATTATCGTAGCAACTCAATCTAGCTACTGACATTTTGAAATATGATTGACTGTCATTATTTTCTTTTGAAATTGTTAAAGTTCTTGCTATAGAAAAAAATATTGTATTATACACGACGATAAAGTTATTTCTATCCACTCTTGAAACATTAACGTCTCGACTTTGTCTCGACGTTAAACGATTCACTCGTGGATAAAATTTAACTTTATCGTCTTGTATAATAAATTACTATTATTTGTTTATTTATTTCTTTTATTTCATACTGATGTCAAAAATAACATTTTTTGTATTCGCTCCCCAAACTGGTTACTTTGGAAACTGTCTAGGATCCTCAAAATGGCCATTTAGAGGCCTTGTACTTAAAGTCGTCATGGCAACATTTTAGCGGACTCAAACATTAGTTGCCATGACGACTTTAAGTACAAGGCCTCTAAATGGCCATTTTGAGGATCCTAGACAGTTTCCAAAGTAACCAGTTTGGGGAGCGAAAAATACATTTTCGCGCGGCCTCCTAATATAATGCCGCGTTAATGGTAATTGAAACTTCATATTATAATGTTTGGAGAGCTAATACAAAAAAACGTTGTATGCAACACGTCCTCAAATGGCTTTAGAGGACTCATCTTCATATTACGGACTCGGCTGCGCTTCGCTCCGCCTCGTCCGGAAACATTACGACTCGTCCCCTAAAGCCTTGCTTTGAGAACTAGTTACATAAACTACTATTTTCGGATTATTTATGGTACAAAAAATGGAACATTAAAATCCTTGTACTTTAAAGTAAAATTTTAAAGTTCAAGTACTTTAATAGTAGTTTATTTCATACTGATGTCAAAAATGAAATTTTTCGGATTATTTATGGTACGAAAAATGGAACATTAAAATCCTAGTACTTTAAAGTAAAATTTTAAAGTTCAAGTACTTTAAAACTTGATTCATTGTGCAAAAAATGGAACATTAAAGTCCTAGTACTTTAAAGTAAAATTTTAAAGTTCAAGTACTTTAAAATTATACGTTTGTTGTTGACATGAAATTTGAAATGATTTACAACTTTTTATTTAAAATTCATTAAACTTGCAGTATGAAATAAATTGTTGTATTCACCACAAACGAAAAGTGTTTTTAAAGGTCCTCGCAAGTAATTCCGTCCTCGGCTGATGCCTCGGACGTAAACAACTTTCTCGTCTTTAAAATGCCACTTTTCGTTCTAGATAAATAAACTACTATTATTTATCTAGAACGAAAAGTGGCATTTTAAAGACGAGAAAGTTGTTTACGTCCGAGGCATCAGCCGAGGACGGAATTACTTGCGAGGACCTTTAAAAACACTTTTCGTTCGTGGTGAATACAACGGTTTATTTCATACTGCAAGTTTAATGAATTTTAAATAAAAAGTAGTAAATCATTTCAAATTTTATGTCAACAACTGGCAATTTTAAAGTACTTGAACTTTAAAATTTTACTTTAAAGTACTAGGACTTTAATGTTTTATTTTTTGTACAATAAATAAGTTTTATTTCATACTGATGTCCAAAATTACATTTTTCGGATTATTTATGGTACAAAAAATGGAACATTAAAATCCTAGTACTTTAAAGTAAAATTTTAAAGTTCAAGTACTTTAAAACTTACTTATTGTACAAAAAATGGATCATTAAAGTCCTAGTACTTTAAAGTAAAATTTTAAAGTTCAAGTACTTTAAAATTATACGTCAGTTGTGACATGACATTTGAAATGATTTACAACTTTTCATTTAAAATACATTAAACTTGCAGTATGAAATAAACCGTTGTATTCACCACGAACGAAAAGTGTTTTTAAAGGTCCTCGCAAGTAATTCCGTCCTCGGCTGACGCCTCGGACGTAAACAACTTTCTCGTCTTTAAAATGCCACTTTTCGTTCTAGATAAATAAACTACTATTAAAGTACTTGAACTTTAAAATTTAACTTTAAAGTACAAGGATTTTAATGTTCCATTTTTTGTACCAAAAATAATCCGAAAATAGTAGTTTATGTAACTAGTTCTCAAAGCAAGGCTTTAGGGGACGAGTCGTAATGTTTCCGGACGAGGCGGAGCGAAGCGCAGCCGAGTCCGTAATATGAAGATGAGTCCTCTAAAGCCATTTGAGGACGTGTTGCATACAACGTTTTTTTGTATTAGCTCTCCAAACATTATAATATGAAGTTTCAATTACCATTAACGCGGCATTATATTAGGAGGCCGCGCGAAAATGTATTTTTCGCTCCCCAAACTGGTTACTTTGGAAACTGTCTAGGATCCTCAAAATGGCCATTTAGAGGCCTTGTACTTAAAGTCGTCATGGCAACTAATGTTTGAGTCCGCTAAAATGTTGCCATGACGACTTTAAGTACAAGGCCTCTAAATGGCCATTTTGAGGATCCTAGACAGTTTCCAAAGTAACCAGTTTGGGGAGCGAATACAAAAAATGTTATTTTTGACATCAGTATGAAATAAAAGAAATAAATAAACAAATAATAGTAATTTATTATACAAGACGATAAAGTTAAATTTTATCCACGAGTGAATCGTTTAACGTCGAGACAAAGTCGAGACGTTAATGTTTCAAGAGTGGATAGAAATAACTTTATCGTCGTGTATAATACAATATTTTTTTCTATAGCAAGAACTTTAACAATTTCAAAAGAAAATAATGACAGTCAATCATATTTCAAAATGTCAGTAGCTAGATTGAGTTGCTACGATAATACGAAGCTGTCATATTTAATTTAAACAAAAGTTAGAAAATTAAATTACTTTATCTATCCTTGATGTTAAAGTGCTACTTTATCTACCCTTGCTATAGAAAAAAATATTGTATTATACACGACGATAAAGTTATTTCTATCCACTCTTGAAACATTAACGTCTCGACTTTGTCTCGACGTTAAACGATTCACTCGTGGATAAAATTTAACTTTATCGTCTTGTATAATAAATTACTATTATTTGTTTATTTATTTCTTTTATTTCATACTGATGTCAAAAATAACATTTTTTGTATTCGCTCCCCAAACTGGTTACTTTGGAAACTGTCTAGGATCCTCAAAATGGCCATTTAGAGGCCTTGTACTTAAAGTCGTCATGGCAACATTTTAGCGGACTCAAACATTAGTTGCCATGACGACTTTAAGTACAAGGCCTCTAAATGGCCATTTTGAGGATCCTAGACAGTTTCCAAAGTAACCAGTTTGGGGAGCGAAAAATACATTTTCGCGCGGCCTCCTAATATAATGCCGCGTTAATGGTAATTGAAACTTCATATTATAATGTTTGGAGAGCTAATACAAAAAAACGTTGTATGCAACACGTCCTCAAATGGCTTTAGAGGACTAGTTACATAAACTACTATTTTCGGATTATTTATGGTACAAAAAATGGAACATTAAAATCCTTGTACTTTAAAGTAAAATTTTAAAGTTCAAGTACTTTAATAGTAGTTTATTTATCTAGAACGAAAAGTGGCATTTTAAAGACGAGAAAGTTGTTTACGTCCGAGGCGTCAGCCGAGGACGGAATTACTTGCGAGGACCTTTAAAAACACTTTTCGTTCGTGGTGAATACAACGGTTTATTTCATACTGCAAGTTTAATGTATTTTAAATGAAAAGTTGTAAATCATTTCAAATGTCATGTCACAACTGACGTATAATTTTAAAGTACTTGAACTTTAAAATTTTACTTTAAAGTACTAGGACTTTAATGATCCATTTTTTGTACAATAAGTAAGTTTTAAAGTACTTGAACTTTAAAATTTTACTTTAAAGTACTAGGATTTTAATGTTCCATTTTTTGTACCATAAATAATCCGAAAAATGTAATTTTGGACATCAGTATGAAATAAAACTTATTTATTGTATAAAAAATAAAACATTAAAGTCCTAGTACTTTAAAGTAAAATTTTAAAGTTCAAGTACTTTAAAATTGCCAGTTGTTGACATAAAATTTGAAATGATTTACTACTTTTTATTTAAAATTCATTAAACTTGCAGTATGAAATAAACCGTTGTATTCACCACGAACGAAAAGTGTTTTTAAAGGTCCTCGCAAGTAATTCAAGTAAACAACTTTCTCGTCTTTAAAATGCCACTTTTCGTTCTAGATAAATAAACTACTATTAATATTATAACTTTTGAAGGGGAATACAATTTTTAGTTGTTTTATGCTATAAAACAATAATTGTGATATAATTTGATCAAGTATTTCAGTACTACCCCTCTATAATGGGTAAATTATTATTTAAACATTATTTGGAGCAATAAAACTTTGATAGTGATTTATTTACGTCCCAGTGTGTACATAATAAATAAATTAACAGTCCGTTAGCTGACATGCAGCCGCAAATCATAATCCCCTTTGGAAACTTCGCAGTTCCTTTAATGCAGTTTTTATGAAAAGCTTCTGATTTACTCTTTCTAATTCATCTAATACGGTCTCCAATGAAGTAATAAAAAAAGTTAGAAGTGCTAAAATACAACTAAACACCATATAAAGGTTAATTCATATGTATGGTCATTAAATTAAATAAGTGTATAATAACATCAGTAATAGCTTAACTTAAATTAATCACATATAGAAAAAATTGCATTCATGTCTAGACAAAACTTTTGAGAACAAAAACCTTCATTAGGTAAATCAGATAAGAGTACATTTACATTTTCTTAAAAAATCAACACGTTTTGCCAGAGTTTCTCTCTTTTCTATTAGAACGTGCCTATTGTCTTGACATTTTCTCTATTGAAAACCCATTTTATGTACCACTCGCCCAAAGGAATGTAATTTCTCAGTGAAATTAACACCCCCCTTCATTTTGTTCGACTTCGAATAGAGCTTTCATTGTAGGTCTCTTTTTATGGCAAAGTTATAGATCACACTTGGGATTACTTCTTTATATTGATCGACAGATGACCTGGGGTAAGTTTAGTAATTTGTTTTTTTGGAGAAGTAAATTTTCTTCCGCCACTTTGTTGGGCTCCTCTAATAGTATTTAGGCCAACATCGGTTGCTTTAGTCACTCGTTCTTGCAAAACGACTGAGAAAAATTGCAATAGTCGCTTTAGATTCTTTCACGTCCTTGACTACGAATTAGTTTCTTACGGTTACCCATAATGCAGGCAGCTCTATGAATAATTAAAATTTCCTTAAGAGACTACTTTACAAGTCAATATTTTATACTTGCATGTAACTTTGAAAACAGCAGTAGAGATGCACAATTTAGGTCTTGTAAATGGTTGAATAAAGGAACTCCAAAGAAAAAACGCTACAAACTTAACCATATCACGGGCAACGTGTTTTGGTTTCGACGCCGCAGCCAATAATGAGATTTAGGAAGAGCCATGCCACAGGCCTAAACATTTTCAATTACAAGTGCACAAATGTCAGGCTTGGCTTTTAAGTTGGTCGACATTTCTATTTGCATCATAACCTCAAAAAGTTGTTTAATGACAATTATTGAAATTAGTTCTAATTGTAAGGGTCGGCATCTCCGATCCTTTTTAGTAATTATAATTAAAATATTATCAAGTGACCTTTGTAATATGTTATTTGGGTTGCCTGCTCCATTCTATCTGTTCGGCGGCCCGAGTATAGGTTCAGATAATACACAAACTCATAACAAAGGTATGGCAACAAGCGATACTCCCAGATAAGTGGAACTGTGGTATTACTATATGCCCATTCCACAAAAAAGGGGATCAACTCAACTGCGCTAACTACCGATTAATCACCCTATTAAACGTAGCATACAAGATTTTCTCTAATATCTTATTCAAACGGCTGAGACCATGCATTGAAGAAATTATAGGGAAATGCCAGTGTGGATTCCAACAAGGCAAATCAACAACAGAACAGATATGCGCACTCAGACAAATCCTGGAAAAGTCACGCGAATTTAATATCTATCGAAACACACCACCTATTTATCGGTTTTAAAAGTGCATGTGATAGCATAAACAGGGAAGCACTCTATAAAGCTATAGAAGAATTTGAGATACCAAAACACCTTGTCGAATTAGTCAAATTAACAATGAAAAAAGTTGAAAGCAGAGTGCAAATACAAAACGACCGATCACACCCATTCAATACTGTAAAAAGACTACGCCAAAGAGACGCCCTTTCTTGTCTGCTTTTTAACATAGCCCTTGAAAAAGCCATCAGAACATCCAAGAACAACACCAACGGAACGTTATTTAACAAGTCCAGTCAAGTATTAGCATACGCAGACGATATAGACATTATCGGAAAAAGCCTAATAGCTGTCAAAGAAGCTTTTGTGAATCTCGAAGAAGCTGCAAAAGAAATGGGCCTACAAATCAACGAGCAAAAAACGAAATATATGGTTGTGGCATGTAAAGGACAGCGCCCAATAGTCCTCCAAAACCTTACCATAGACAAGTATAACTTTGAGACAGTGAAGGAATTCGTCTACCTAGGGTCTCAAGTTAATACAGAGAATAACAACAGTGCAGAGATTCAGAGGTGTATTCTACCTTACGAATAAACGTTATTATGGACTGCTGAAACATCTTAGATCCAACAATATTTCCACACACAAAAATAAAAATAGATAAAACTTTAATAGAGCCAGCACTGATGTATGGTTCAGAAACATGGATAATTGCCAAACAAGATGAAACCGCACTACAATGCTTCAAACGCAAGATCCTAAGAAGCATATATGGGGCGGTAAACGAAGTGTGGAGGATCCACTATGGAAAATCCTAGAAGGCAGACCTGAGGGCAGAAGAGGCGTAGGCCGACCAACAATGAGATACCTAGATGAGATAGATAAGGATTTACGAGCACTCGGAATACGCCAGTGGAAGACGAGAGCTGGAGACAGAAATGGATGGAAGAAGATTCTTAAGGAGGCAAGGGTCCACAAAGGACTGGATGGCCAACGATAATGATGATGATTGTTTTCCACCAGTGTTATCATAATATTCTTCATACCTATTTGTTTCAGCAGAGAACATTTTAAATTGTCCCTAGATGAAGGCTTTCATATTTTAGGTATTTTTAAGACTTTCTTTCAATAGCATCCGTCAGTTTAATTTTTGCAAGAATCGCCACAACGCTCAGTGCCAGTCAGTTAAAAACATAAATAGCTATTTAAATTAACAATAACTCTCCAAAATGGGTATTGCAACTCTAGGAATTTAAGGTTCTTCTTGGTAAATTCCTTCATCTTTTCTTGCGCTTTAACTACAGATGTTCCTTTTATATCATAAATCTAACGTATTAGTAATCTTCCCTGTCGCCGCTTCTATACCTCTGGTCTGCATTTATTATTATGAGATTTTATCTGCTATTGATATATCCGTCATTATATCCTACCCATCTACATCTCTAACGCATTTGTTTCTACGATGTCATAAACTGGCCTTCGATGCCTTATGAATCCGTATGTTATATGATATGTAAGAGATGTCTTAAGACTGACCTTTCCATGTCTTCCCGAACTTTATCTAAGTTATCCACATTCCCATTTTCAAACATTTACGTTTGCGCTCCATTGATAAGGACTGGTAAAATGCACATATTAAACACTATGCTATTTAGGTTAACACACCTCTTACTGGCTCAGCGGTAGTCGCTAATGAGAGCCGCCGAAAAACGGTGGAGGCGTTACCCTCTGATAAACATGAGATTGATTGGAGAAAAGTTTAATATATTTATAGGTACAAATTAACTTATAACTAGGTAACATATATGGCGGCTGAAGTGGCGCGGCATCCTGGAAACGGCTTGGGCTGCAGGCTCTGGCGGTGCTCGTCCGTCGGCTATGTCCAGAAGTAGCTGTTGGAACGGTTCTATAGACGGCTATGTCCATGTGTGGCTGCTGAGAAGGTCCTGTAGACGGCTATGTCTAAGATAGGTCGTGGTCCATGCAACAGCAAAGTCCAGGATGGTTTCCTTCTGTCTGGAGTGTTTTCGTGGTGGATGGTCCTAGAGATGGCTGCTTGTTTGATCCGCCAAGGCAGAGTGATTTCGTCGGGCCCTCGTTTTTCTATTTAAGGGTTCCAGTTCCTGTGTGATCCACATAAAAACACATTTCTGGGGATGCTATTTTAAACGATAGTAAAATCGCAATGTTAATTACTTAGCGCGTCTAGTTAGCGGTTTGATTTTATCAGGCTGGGTTGCTGACAAATAAACACGCATTTTTATATCAAACACGACTGGTCTAGTTTGAAATTTCCCATCGCTTGTTGTGCCCAGGGTAATATAATTTTTGAGCGTTTTTTAAGCCGCGTTTCATTGGTTCATCCGGTTCGGCATCGGGCTGGAGTTTATAGCCTCCCTTGTATTTTTGGGAGAGTGCGCTCTACCACCGATATGTATTGCCACCGATGTGGATTTGGAACCGACATTAATTGACCACCGACATAAACTACTACCGATTTGCTTTACCACCGACTTGGATTACAACCGATGTGAATTTAGATCCGACATGAACTACCACCGACTTGGTTTACTACCGACTTTTAAAATTTGTTACAAAAATATGGTATGTCACCAAACTGAAATACCACCGGCTTGGTGTACAAACCGACTTGGATTACCACCGATGTGGATTTACATCCGACAGGAACTACTACCGATATGAACTATCGCCGATGTGGTAGTTGCTGCAACACATCTTACGCGAGCTACCGCGAACTTGCAATCGTTCCTATTAATAATTTGGTAGCAACTGCAGTATCTTTATGAAGTAATTGTTATCAGTAGCTGCTAAAAGATTTCATATTTCGTCAGTAAATTGTTTATATTGTAATAAAATGTCAGTATTATGTTTTAACTCGTACATAGATTTAAATTCTTTCAAAAGAAATGCGATCTTGTTTGATTAGCGTATGGCGTATTTTGGCCAGTAAGGAAAGTATTAAATAGTTATATATTATATAAACAGGCGGCTGCGTTAAATTTCGTACTACCCACAAAATAACTCGAGATATTGTGGTTTTGTTTGATTTGAGGCGTGTTTAACGTCTCACCTTCACACCCCTGCATCTTTCTCATTTATTATTTGATCTATTTAAAATTTTGGTCGATTTACCTAACCGTTAAAACAATTATTTTCATAGCTTTTAAATAATGTTACTGCAAAGCAGTGGCCTACTGCGACAAAAAAAATACTGCAAAAATTTTAAAATTATAGTAGGCTTAGTTTTATCAAAAAATGTTAGTTAGAAAAGTTGTTCAAAATTAGGAAAATAGTAAAAATGTAAATTTTAATCCAAATAAGTGTATTTATTGTCGACCGAGTAAACACACCATTTCTACTTTATCAGTAGGGGTTAGGCGTATTCTAGGTATTATTTAAATTTGCAGAATGCTAAATTAACAGTTCATAAACTTAATTGACATTTCGTAAACGTAACTGGCGTTCATAAACCTTTTGTTTTCCAGGGTACCACTTATTAAGACAACCAATTGTTAATTATCTACATAATACGAGTAATATTGTACATTACATATTAACAATACAAACATTTCTAATAAAATATGGATTTCGACCGTTTTTGTAATTCTGAGCAACCTTTGTTAGTAGCAAAATTATTTCAAAACTGTCAAAGTAATCCTAAAGGCCAAAATTTCAAATATATCAGAATAAAAAATATTCAAGGGTTGTAAGGCGAAAAGTGAAACGCACTGCGTATTGAATTCTGATTTGATTAGGCTTCTTATTTAGATATGTACAGTCGCGGAATTAAAAATCCGGGCGAATCTTATAAAGGATTTTTGCAATTTTTGGGTAATGTAAATTGGGATTTGCGTTTCTAGGTTAGCAATTGACAGTTAAACAATGAGGCATGCTGTCATATACAAGTAATTATTTTGACTTTGACTAATTTCACCAGGTAACGCGATAAGTAAAGCAAAGTAAGATATACACTGAATCCACAGTTTCTTGATAACTTTATTTATCCACACCAGTTTAAACGGGGCCTGGACACAACGCCCAACTTGGTCACAACGCCCAATTTTGATTTTGGTCACAAGAATGGCCATAAGGATTATTATGGGGAACACCCCTAAAGTATAAAAGATCGTGCGCCACATTGGAACTGCAAAAAATTCATGTAGTGTCAGGAAAAATTAGGGGAAAGCTGCATTTAAGCCAGTTGTTAGAATACTATAAGAAATATATTTTCCCAAAACTGCCTCTTGCCCTTGTGCTTTCCTCCCTGTACCCCCTAAACGTTGCATATATGCAGATTTCTGAAAACTACCATATACTGATGGGGCCGTAATTATACCGATGGGGCCACAATTATATATAACAGCAATAAGGTAACATGAACAAGAAAATAACACGTATTGCTTGAGTAAGAAAGAGATAAACATAGTAGCAAATATTCGAGTAGGCCTGACGCTTGTTTTAATTATGACAGATGTCAACTAAGCATGCCTACTAAAATAATTTTTTCGTATGGTCATCTCTGTCTTACTCGAGCATTCTATTTTGTTGTTCATGTTATCTCATTGCTGTTATATATAATTATGGTCCCATCGGTATATAACAGCAATGAGATAACATGAACAACAAAATAGAATGCTCGAGTAAGACAGAGATGACCATACGAAAAAATTATTTTAGTAGGCATGTTTAGTTGACTTACGTCATGCCTACTCGAATATTTGCTACTATGTTTATCTCTTTCTTACTCAAGCAATACGTGTTATTTTCCTGTTCATGTTATCGTACTGCTGTTATATACAGTGAGAATAATGTAAGACTATACATGGCTGAATTATGCATAATTAGAAATAGGGAATTTATTTAATGTTACCATGGTGTTTGTAAACAAAATAACAACATAGTGACTACAGAAAAAAACCAACAATTGTTACTAGCATGGGTGAATTGATTAATGCTAAAATAAAGTTGCCAATGTATAGTCTTACATTATTCACACGGTATAACTGTGGCCCCATCGGTATATCCCTAGGTAAGAGTTGGAATGATGTAAACTTATTTTATTTTAATTCTTAAACAATGTACTAGAAAAAGTTTTCTATTCAATGATGTTCTGATGCCAGTAATTTTCTAAATGAAAAGTTTACATCGAGTTTCCTTGAAAATGTAAAGCTAAGAAATTGCTAAACTATCCCCACACTGGTGGGTTTTAATCAAATACTACAAAATAGTATAGTTCATTAATATTAAGTAAAATATCAACTTTAATTAAATAATCTCAGATATTATTGAGTTAATTAAAAATCTGATTTGTATGTTTCCCTTTTTAGAGACTGTAACTCGCAAACTGTACATTTTTATGTTAACTTTATTACTTACTTTTTCCCTAGAGACTCAACTTGTAAAATTTGTAGGTATACTTTTTAAACACTGTGTATACTTTCTTTTAAAGATCACCTTACAAATTTTATCGATACATGTTTTGAACATCCTTTAAATCGTTCTATACAGTAATAATAAAATCAGGGAGGTACCTATATACTATTTCCTCCAATTCCCATAACCTAAATTATGGGAATTCTTAGATTTCTTAGAAAGGTGGCGGTCTCTCAATGCGCGAAGTTGGGTATTTATTTACGTTACCATTGACGACCTGAAAATAGGTATTTAGACCACAAGCGTTAGAAGTACTTTTTTTCACAAGTGTGGAGGGTTATTAAACGAGGCGCAGCAGAGTTTAATATTCCACACGCGTGAAAAATAAGCAAGCTAACACGAGTTGTCTATCATATATTTTAAAATTTCATTAAATATTCAAATCCAAGCCTATTTTGTATAGAATTGTGTTTGCCTTCATTTTAGTTGTGCGTTGGTCAGTTCTGGTAACTAAGGAAACGTCTATTGGTAACTAAGGAAACGTCCAATTAGAATCGTTCATTCCTATATTAAAAGCAAAGTGTGAAAAAAGTGCCACTTCACACACCGAAATTAATTTTAAAAATCCTACTTTTTTAAATGAAATTTAAAAAAAGGCATTTTGCACACTAGAGCGCCAAAAATTTTCGCGGACTACGGCGCGAAACAATATTAATATTCTTGTTTGACGGTTGTAGAAAAAATATTGTTTGTATTACGAGCGCGAAATGTTTTAAAGCTTTCGAATGACTTTTTTGACTCGGTTATCACCTCGTCAAAAAAAGTAATATTCTCACGTTCTAAACTCATTAATTTCGCGCACTTAATACAAAAATAACTTTTTTTAAATTTTACTTGAAAAAGTATGCTTTTTTTAATTAATTTCGGTGTGTGAAATGCCACTTTTTTTCACTCAGTGAAAAAAGTGACATTTTGCTTTTAATTTTGGAATGAACGATTCTAATTGGACGTTTCCTTAGTTACCAATAGACGTTTTCTTAGTTACCAGAACTAACCAACGCACTTGACTAAAATGAAGGCAAATACAATTCTATACAAAATATACTTGGATTTGAATATTTAATGAAATTTTACAAAATCTTATAGACTACTCGTGTTAGCGTGCTTATTTTTCACGCGTGTGGAATATTAAAATAAAAAAAGTTGCACTTCTAACACTTGTGGTCTAAATAACTATTTCCGACTTATACAATTATTGAGGTATTTCCTAATTAAAATTTGAACCTAATATTTCCAAATAACTAACAGTTTGACACAATGATATTGTTAGTTACCAAAGTACACTGTGTTATTTCCTATGGTTTTTTTATTTACAAGAATCACAATTTATTCACTAGTGATTAATAGTACTTTATGATAGAAGTACGTAAAGCTAGTTTTTCGTCACGAGTGGGGCAGAGTTAAAACCCGAGTGAGAGAGCGTATTAAACCCCGGAAGTGACTAAAGATGCTTTACGCATGTGTATCGTACAATATTTTATCTACGATAGAATCTACAAAACACAGTAAATATAAGAAAAATATTTAAATCTAAATTGCAAACGCTCGTAATTTTGCGTGGTTAAAAATTTTAAAACCGTAGCTACGGACTACGTGCTGAATGAAATTCTTTTGAACACGTCGCTACTGACGACGAAAACTATTGAAAACATGTTATTAAACAGTGGTTTTACAAACATAAAACTGCTAACTAAATGTCAATTTTACACTGTCGTAGATAAAGTAAATTTCATCCACTATTATCATTAAAGTGTTACTCTAGCAACGTGACTTTAGTGGATAAAGCACTTACAACTTTATAGGTAGGTGTTGGAAAGTAGCTATATATGGTACAAGTGAATAAAGAGACATTTTATCCATAAGGGCAAAACCTTAGCTCACGAGACAGCCGAGTGAGATAATTTCACCGAATGGATAAAATCTCTTTATTAAAACTTTTACCAATACCTACAATTAATGGTATAAATAAGTTTTAAAATTGAATAAATAGTTTTAAATTTGTAATCATATTACTGGTTGTGTACTAGTTTCCCCGGTAACATGTTTGTATTTTGTAAGTTGCTATGGATTATGAACTACTTTATTCACTAGTGAATAAAGTAGCTCTTTGTCCATCCTCATCATTAAAATGTTGCTTTACCATGAAGATTTGCTCAGATACAATACAGCTTTATAAATAAACATTGGAAAAAGAAAATTACTTCACTACTATAGCGAAATTCTCCTGAGAAAATATATGGAAACAGATAACAAAAAGGTAAGTGTATCTAAAAAAATGTAAGCCCCACTCCGAGCTTACCAGAATCTTACTGGACAAACGCTCTAGAAAAGCAGCGACTTTAAATATTTCCAACAATTTCTACATTTTCGACTACAATATATTTTTCAAAATGTATGTTTGCCTAATCTTTTTATTGACTTGTAACCTGAGACCACGTCAATCCTGTTACAATAGAGATAATTAAAATTCAACAGTATTCAATTACCACCTACATATATGGAAGTATAAGGTCTGCACACTTACTTGGGTGCCTGCACGTCTTCAGCTATGAACTTCAATCTAGCCCGATATTTCTATGAAAATGTGCTTCAAAACAAGTTGGACGTTATGACCAAAGTCGAAGTTGGGCGTTGTGACCAAAATCAAACTTGGGCGCTATGACCAAGTTGGGCGTTGTGACCAGAATCAAAAGTGGGCGTTGTGACCAAGTTGGGCATTGTGACCAAAATCGAAACTGGGCGTTGTGACCAAGTTGGGCGTTGTGACCAAAATCGAAATTGGGCGTTGTGACCAAGTTGGGCGTTCTGACCAAAATCGAAATTGGGCGTTGTGACTAAAATCTAAGTTGGGCGTTATGACCAAAACGGTGGTTTAAGTGGCGTCGATAGCTCTCTCCTATAACAGGCGTCGGTGGGCGTTGTGACCAAGTTGGGCGTTGTGACCAAAATCAAAATTGGGCGTTGTGACCAGAATCGAAGTTGGGCGCTATGACCAAATTCTGAGTTTTAGTTTGTGACCAGTGGGCGTTGTCATAGCCCCATTTAAACGTGACCAACAGACAAGTACCTACTTTGAAAATTGATCGGCTGGGGATAAGTACATCCAGCAATGCGGCACAATAGCATTAAGTGTACTGTGTACTACTAAGCCGATTGTCTGGTTTACAATTTTCAGTGTAATACAAATAGACATCTGGCATTTTGTAAGTACCTATAGCATACTTACGATAATGAGTAGTTTAAATTTGCATTATGTTAAAGACATTTTTTAAATTTAATATTAACAATTAATGAAGTAAACGGGATTATTCGTGATAATCCATTTTCAATACAATTAAGACAGAACGCTTTAGCAATTTTGAAACCAGAAATGTAAAATGAAATTGATAAGAGCATGCAAGGCTGTTCACATATTTTTATTATCAACTATGCCCAAAACTGCAGAAAATCTGGAACTTGCATATGACAGCCAGGGTCGTATTAAGTTAAAATTTGCTTTTAATTAAAATGTTTGTTTGAATCATAATAGCATAAAACTAAAGTATTTGGTTCATGTAAAAAAATATATTTAAATACATTATGATAAATAGAACTGAGGTTATATCAAATCAGTTCTATAATTAATTGCATTAGAGCTTTTTTGTATTTCAATCATCTCCAGGCGTATACGTTTTTTAAAAGTTATTCTCTGTATGTAACATGTTGGGTGCGTAGAAAATAAACTTATTACCTAGAGATTCATTAGCGTGGTCAGTTAATGCTGTTTTTTATTGGAATGCGATATATTATTTGTTTTAATTGAGTGTTTGTGCCGATTAATTCTAGTCTTTAATAATTGTTTTGTTTGTCCAATGTAAGTGGAGTTGCAATTATTACAATTAAATTAAATTAATTTTTCGTTGACCTCTTGTTAATCTCAATATTAATGAATTATTTTTCCTAAAAGAGGATAGATTAATAGACGTCATTAATACACTGTTTTTGATTAATACACTCTTTTTCATTAATTAACTGTTTTTTAAAAAAAGGATGTATTAATAGATCTATTAATACACTGTTTTTGATTAATAAACTCTTTTTCATTAATGAACTGTTTTTGTGATTTTGACGTTTTGATGATATTTTGCATGGAGGTTAGTTGTATTAATCAAATTTTTCTCCACAAAAAAAGATTTTGCGGTCAACGAAAAAATTTTGTGATCAACTCGTTTGTTAATGGGCGATTAATAATCTCAACTATTAAAGGCACTCACTCGCTATCGCTCGTTCGTGCTTTAAACAGTGTCGATTATTAATCGTCTTCATTAACACACTTGTTGGTTAAATAACTATTAATTAATTAATAACATTTTGAATTAATAATCTCCTAAAATACCCGTTAAAATTATTGATACACTTTACATTAAGTTATACTATTAAAACCCGTAGATACTGTTTGTACAGTTACGGCCAAAAAAGTGGGATGTAAAAAATACAAATTATAACCCCTAAATCTACTGTGTCGTTCTATTTATAAGTGCAACCCGTGCAGCATGTAATCCTTTCTTTTTTGCACTTTTTCTTCGAACAGACAAAGTTTTTTCAACTTTAAATCTTTATACAGGGACCGTCAAAAAGGACTGACTATTTTATTTTCTAGATAAAAATGTATTGTCAAAAGTTACACATTTAAACAAAACGGTTTGTTGTGGTGTAAGAGATTTATTTATCAAATATTGTATGCCAGAAGTGTCCTCCGTCGTTTTCAATACATTCTTCTAAGCGGCGAACGAAATTAAGCATGACTCTAATAAGTAATTCCTACGAAATATATGGAATTTCTGCTTTAATGCTTGTTTTAAGTTCGTCAATTGTTCTTGGTTTTGCAATATGAACTTTACTTTTTAGGTAGCCCCAAACAAATTAATCTGGCGCATTGCACTTAAATAATTGAATTAACTTTGATAAATTGTTCAACACAAAAAACACGTTGTGGCACTAGCCATGTGTCCATTTTGCTAAGTGTCAAAAAATTTTGCAATTGTTTTATACACCTCTCCAAAGCATACTCTTTAAAATAATATAAGAGACATAGCGATTGCTGTGACATTTCATTTTTTATCAGAAAATTAAATAATCAGTCCTTTTTGACGGTCCCTGTATGATACTCACACTTTCCTTACTTTCACTAGGTACAAATATAAGGAAATCTCAGCGCTAGTAATAACTGTCAACATTTTCTAAACCACCAATCTGCAGTCTTTTAGTCACTTCAGAAAGTCATTATAAAACAATTTAAATAGAGCTTTGGAATCTTGGGCTTTCCGATAAGCGCCCAACGAACCACCTATATCATAATCCTTTAGCTCCATTCATATTTTGCTTCCTCTACATAGTACCAATAACATAGCAAGATTATGACGTGTAAACTAAATCATTTAAAAATTACTTAGTATAGCTTGTTGTCTATCATAAGGCGGTTTTAAAAATTCTGAACCAGTTAGAAACGAAATCTGAAGTTAATAAATGGGAAGGATTGCAACTTCACGGTCGCTCGTGTAAGATGTGTTGCAGCAACTACTGTCGGTATCGGTTGGAAGTAAACGCGCGGTGGTAGTCCACATCGGCGATAGTTCCTGTCGGATGTAAATCCACATCGGTGGTAATCCAAGTCGGTTTGTACACCAAGTCGGTGGTATTTTAATTCGGTGACATTCATATATTTCTTACAAACTTTAAAAGTCGGTAGTAACCCAAGTCGGTAGTAGTTCCTGTCGGTAGTGTTTAATACTGTTGTCAGAAGTCGGAGGAAATCCATATCGATGGCGATCAACATCGGTGGTTTTGTATACAACCCGTATTTTTGAGCATCTATTGGTACTAAACACTTGATAGTTTAATTGAACGCTACGCAATTACTAAAATTAAATGGAGATGTTTCTGCATACTTTAGATAACGGTTTTTCTTCGCTTTGGTGGTCCACAGGCGGTTTTAGGCTTACGAGTTTAATATATGACCCGGCCTCGCCGGGGTAGTTCACGAGCTGTCCAGCATTTTGTTTACTTAGAAAACTGACTTATAACTGCGGGCGGCCTAGCCTTATTCCCGGAATTTGGACCGCGCACTGCCTGCTTTGATTCCCCTTTCAAATTAATCCAAATACGGCCCCTTTTGGCCCAGTGATATATTTCTTATTACGCTTTGTAAATTAGCGGCTTCCTGTAAATGAAATATGAATATTTCTTAACGGACGCGTTTCAGATGCGGCATGAGACGGTTGACCACATCTGTCCCTTGGATGTTAGGGATTTACGACTGAGCGGAGTACATCTGGGCCGTTGCATCGCAGTGTCCCAGGTCGAAGTTCTTATCAAGGTGGTGCTCTATATTTCTGTTCTTTAAAGTGTAGCTTACCCTTTCGTTCCAGTTTTTAAATAACAAAATTATTATAACATGTTTTCTATCACTACAAACCTGTACTTCGCCAAAACCACTATTAAGGAGAATCTTTAGTATTGTAACCAGATCCGCTACTCCTTTCTTTAGAATGTTTACTATTACAGCTTATTTTCACGATACTTTACTGCTTTTACTATAATTCATTGCATAAACTATATCTCTTCTATTTTTTCTAATCTATAAATCCAGCCACGTCAACGTTCTACCTTATAGATACGTACACTACAATCCTCTATTACACTTTTTTCTTGTTTCTCCCATAGTTGGACATTAGCAATTGTTTTCGGAGAATGTGTTCTTAATGTTTGCCATAAACATTTGCTTGAGCTCAGAATATTTTAAATTGTTCCTAGCTGGACGCTTTCGATTTTGTGGTATTTCCAGAGGTTTTATTCTTAGTAAAGTCTTTCAACTTTTTTTGCACTTTTACACCATCTTGTGTATTTTTTCGTATGGTATTATTAGCTTGTTTTTCAACTAGATCAGCCCCTTCTTCATACATATTTAATATTATCTTTTTCTATCTGCAATTTTAATAAGCCACGCTTTATGTGCCTCATCTTGATTCTGACACTCTGGTTTCGGCTATGACTACAAAAAACTAGACGATGTATAAATAATGTATTTGTGTTTCAGGCAAATTCAGTTAAAAAAGTACTCATAAAAGTTATTTTAAATATCCAGGACAGAGTTATAAGGAAAGAGGTATAGTCAATGTAATTATCATTAGATAATCCGCAATTAAGTCCTTTAATTTGTAGATTAACGCGCTTTCATTACAACTTTTGCACTACGACTTAAAAGTTACAGCCGGGGGATGCTTCACGATCGATTTTACTTTGATATACACCGTTTGTTTGTTAGTTGTTGCAACTAAAATTTCGTTGATATTTTCTTTTTAGATGATCAGTGCAATTTCTACATATTTAGTCATACTTGTTCAATTTGATAGAGCCTGAGCACGTAATTAGCCCCACTAGATCAAAACCGTTATTAGAGGATGCTTAAGTTATCGATATTAATACTAAATTCCATAATGTGATGTTGAACTGATGTAAGTTGGTGTGAAATAAATAATTAAAATGTTTTATTCGACTACTCTATCTAAGAAAAAATGTTCCACTTGGTAACACTTTTTATCCTAGAAACACTTTTAAATGTTTATTCCACTTTTACAAAATTAACAAAAATTCGGTAGTTTCTAATTTCTTTTCATTAAGTAATACACGAAAAAATAGCATAATGAAGGCTTGAAAAAAGTGGATTTTTAAGGTCGTCTAAATTTAATGCACTGGCTACACCAGAGCATCAAACTTTTACACTCGCTAGAAAACTACCACTTTTCAATACTTGGTAAACGATCTACTATTCTTTTCATTGATCTTGTTTTGCTCTAGCAAAGCTAAATAGTAGAAAATTGGGTATCTTGCAATGGTTCTATCTTGGAACACTACGCAGGTAAGAGGATTAGCGTTATTATGCGCGGTTCGTATTAGAACTAACACAAACCATAAAACCGTTGTACGAATTATTGAAAAAAGATGCAACATTCGTATGGGGTTGAAAATGTGTGCAAGCTTTTGAAACAACTAAAAATGAAATTTCTTTAAAAAAATAGTCGTGCGGTTCAAAACCATTTATAATGCGGCGCACTGGCTGTTTTTTTTAAATTAGATATTCGTATATAAGTGCATAAATATCACGGAAGATATTAAAACGAACAAAATTCCAGTGAGAAGGGGAGTAAGACAAGGGAATACCATCTCCCCTAAACTATTTACTCTGGTGCTGGAAGAAGTGTTTAAGGAGTTAGAGTGGGGCCATAAAGGCATTAAGATCGACGGAAGATATTTGAGCCACCTCCGCTTTGCGGACGACATCGTTTTAGTCAGCCAGAACCTAGACGAATTACAGGATATGCTGGAAGAACTGCAAAGCAAATCGTCAAGTATTGCACTAATTATGAATTTCAGCAAAACAAAGGTTATGACAACAAACAATGTGGATATATATATATATATGGGCGACCAACTCATAGAGAAAGTTGATGAATACGTCTACCTGTGACATAACATCAATCTAGGTAAAGAAAACCAAACCACGGAATTAAAAAGACGAGTTCGACTGACTTGGGCAGCTACAGGCAAGCTGTCACACATCTTGAAAAACCAAAACATTCCAATCAATCTTAAGCGAAAGGTATTCAACACCTTTATCCTGCCTGTGCTGACATACGGAATGGAAACGATGACTCTCACTATAAGATCAGGTAACAAGATCAGAACAACTCAAAGGGCTATCGAAAGGATAATGCTGGGTGTCAGTCTCAAAGACCATATTACAAACGAAATTATCAGGCAAACAACTAAAGTCGACGATGCCGTAGCAAGTATAACTCAATTGAAGTGGAACTGGGCGGGGCATATTGCTCGCCAGGATGACTCCAGGTGGGCAAAACGCATTTTGCAATGGAGGCCCCGACTACATAAAAGAAGCTTTGGCAGACCTCAAATGCGCTCGCTTGATGATATCAAGGCTAAAGTGGGTAGAAACTGGCATCAATTAGCACAGCAAAAGGAACCATGGAAAAGGACAGGACAAGTGCATTTGGGGTAGGTGAGAGTCTAAGAGTTTGTAGATTGCTTCAAAGTGATTAGAATGAGAACACTTTAAAAATATGTATATTGTTTTTGATAGTACGAGTCAATTTGGTAAATAAACTTAACATTTAAGCACAAATCATATGTATAATGTCAATTAAAGCTGAGGATTGAAACGAAGAAAATTCGTCCCTCTCTCTTTATCGTGTTGCGCGATGCTAGTATTTATATTCATATAGACGCACTCGAATTTCCCAATGTAAAATTTCTAGCTTAGCTATTCAGCTCATGCAAGGGTTTGTTTCCCTGCTGAGCAAGTGTTCTCTAAGCAGGTGTGGGTCAAAAACACGGACAGATGTTTTTGCGGTGCAGATAATTTTAAGATTTAGATAGAATAAACAGGAACCAAATAATATTTAACTGATTCCAGCCACATGCTGAATCTATTATGCACAGTGACCGCCAAAAAGTCGGCCTAATATGGAAAAAAATTACTTTGATGTTTCAAAAAAACTTTTTAGATCAATAATTTGTGCTTGTCTAAAATCTATTTAGCCCGTATCATATGTACCGAGTGATTTGTACTTATTTAGAAAATGGAGTTTTTCAAAATTGTCAAAATCCAAAAAATGCTATTTTTTGGAAATTAAGTAAGACAAGCAAACTGCGCGCTACGCGCACGTGAAATAGGATACGCGAAAGGTCAAGCTCCGAGCTGAGCGCTAAGATAAGAAAAAAAAACCTAAGCAAATATAAACATCTGTGAAGCCGGAACGTGAGATTTTATTTTGTGCCACAGACAGACAGACACACATTAAGGAAAATTATATTATAGATTTCAATCAGATTTGTTTAGAGTGTGTTACCTTTAGTTAACTGAACAATCTCAGACCAGAAAATACCTACTTTTTTATAACTTTAGCTAATTATTAATTTTTCAAGTTTTTAAATATTTTTCAAAATTTCACATACCAAGACTTAATATTCAAATTAATTTTTTTTATGTGAAGACTTTAAAGATTAATTAGTAGAAAAAATAACAGAAAATGTTAATTAGTTTTTTAGATTTTTTATCATTTACCGAAAAGTAGTATCTTGCATAATTTTCCGGTTTTTTATGCAAGGCGCTTTTTAGGAGAAATATTTGTCGATTCTAGTTAATATCTATTTAAATGGCTTTTAGAAACTCTAATCTAGCCCTGTTAATGAATTACTCTTACAAAAATCCTGTAAATGTCCTCTTACAGTAGTCTGAATAAGATTGTTTTTTATCCAATTTACATGTTTTAAAAAATAAAACTTTTCGGTAAATAACAAAAAATTTAAAGTAATTAACATTTTATATTATTTTTGGAAAAATTTACCCTTAAAGGAATGAAAAGGTGTGAACTATGTTTTCACGAATTCCTCAATATCTCTTAGACCCGGTAAGATATCGACTTGATGTTTGCATGCACAAGTATCTAGTGCAAATGCCCAAAAACTTATTTCGGGATTTTACCCTAATCAACCTTTAAAGTGCGAATCTGCATTCGGGGTGAACTATAGAACCCTCTGTACCTCCTGTGTTTGTTGAGTTAGAGCATTCTTTTTTGGCAATAGATGTGTTTTTCAAATCTTTAGAAGGGGTATTAGAGTTTTTTTAAATTTCACCCCTAAAACAATAAAAACGGAAAAACGAAAAGGGCTAGGGGTTTAAAATGATTGTTTCCGTTCTGGGTTTTATTTCAGGATAAGACAGGCTAAAATAATTTTCCGAAATTTTACCCCTAAGTGTTGAAAAGGGGTAAACTGTGTTTTCACGAATTTCTCATTAACTCTTAGAATAAAATGGGAGGATTTCTAAAATTCCACCCCTAAGTGGTCGAAACGGGTATCCTGCTATAATATATGAATACAACATTTAATAAGTACATCTATTTTTGATTTTATGTCATTGTTATATTAAAGCTATGGTTTTATCAATCTATACAAGGGGAACGACAATTATATACATATTTCCAAGGGGGTACGTGAAGCATAAAAGAGTTAAAAACTTTTTTTGGAAAAATATTTTCCTTTTACCTACAATATTTTCTTGCAGCTTTTGATAGTTTAGCATATTGAGTAAGGGGTGAGGGGAGTACTATAGAATTCGTTTAAGATTTAAAAGAAAAAACAAACATTTGTAGTGCGTACAAAGAACGGGCAACTTGCTAGTCTGTAGTAAATTAAGCAAACAAGTACATATTACGTAAAAAACTAATTTGTTACATTATTATTTGTAATAATAATATATTTATTTCTAATAATTGTACGTGAAGATATAAACTACAATTCAATTTTTAAAAAGTTTCGGGCGGCGGGAATTTAACACGGGTTTCCTGAGCGAGGGTCAATTATCTTAGAAATACACTATACAGGGTTTAATATCTCTTCTTCAACCAGCTATATACTGCGCAGATGCATGATATTTAAGCCAAAATGCACTTATTTTAATGGCTGATTTTTTATCAGTAATAATGCATTAAGGTCAAATGATTTTGCCGGTAAAAATGTTTTACGAAAGTTTCTTGTTTTGGAAATGTCACAAGACAAACTAACTTGATTGGCGAGGGAATTTGTCAAAAGTAAAAACACAAGAGCTTTTTTATTATCGGATAAATTTCTCTTTATAACGAAATAATTTTCCCAATCAGTAATTTTACAAGAAAAACTGACATTTGTCAGTTCTTTGAGCAAAATTACTGATGGAAAAATTGTGAGTTACAAAGAGAAATTTATTCTTAAAAGAAAAGCTCTAGTGTTTTTGATTTTTGCCACTATGAAAACACGTGACTGGTTGAATTTTGAAAAATTGGATAATAGGAGATGCGAGAAATAGTCACTAAAATTAGTTCAGCAATAAATTATTATTCAAATATTAACACACTGGAAATCAAGCCACTTTTAATCAAACAAATTTTTACAGCCAGTCTTATAAAGGCCACTAATCTGACGTTAACTTTAATTCGCTGTTAAAGCAAACAAAAGCGCATCAAAACGTTAGTGCTTATGACATATTATTCATTAGTAAACAAATTTTGATGCGCTTTTGTTTATTTTAACAGCGAATTAAAGTTAACGTCAGATTAGTGGCCTTTATAAGACTGGCTGTTAAAGTTGTTATATTTATACATTACATATCTACATTCAACAGTTTTGTGTTGAACTCGATAATTAAACTACCTACATATTTAGGTGATTCTTATGAAGCATCTATAAAATAATGCTTCTTAGAGGTACGAATACAGCAGTTGAACAAGTCAGGTTAAAATTGATTTTTTTTTCATGTTTAATAATCTTCATTGTCGTTTCCATAATGCTGCATATTGTATGACTATACAATGTGGTAAAAATGTCTGGAACACCTGAGATATCTTGCAAAATCTGTTTTGTTTCAAAAACGCTTGGAGGGGTCGAAAAGCATTGAAAATTTTCAATCTTTTTAAATACTTTAGAACTATGTACAGTGGCGTACGCCACCAGGGTCAGAGGGGGCAGTTTTTTTTTTAATGATAACCTCTATATTTTGTTCGAGGAAGTGGAAGAGCACATCGTTTTGCGTATTGTAGTATAAAAGTTGTATTAAGTTGCATAATGAAATTTTCAAGAAAAATGCAAAAACAGTTTTAATTGATTATTTTATAAACAACACAGAATATAAAAAACATTAACGAATTAGGTGTTCAAACTGTTGCCCGTTACATATTTGACAATGCCCTGGTCTCTAAATAAATTCATTCTGTGCTGTGCCAATTATTTCTGATCCGTCTGGGGAGCGAGCTGTCCACTCAATAGCTCCACGTCGCCCTGTATACCGTTGTGGAAAGATGTTATCTAAGTATGTACGAACAAGAAGGGCGTAATGGGGAGGTCCTCCGTCCTTTTAATACCAAAGTCTGTCATCAGGTAAGTCTGATTCATTTGCATTTGAGTATAAAACTATCACTTCTTTATTATTACAGCGATTTTGCATCTCTTCACAGAATTGCACTCGACGATCAAAATCATTTTCTGATAAATCTTGGGTCAATGTAACTTTATAAGGGTGGAATTTATGTCTATGTAAAACATTAAGCACTGTAATATGACTCAAATTCATGAATGTGGATTTTCACCAAATCCCTATAAAATGTCAAGTTGCATATGTGCATCGATTGTTTGGCGACCAGCTCTGGGTAAATTACGTACATGTTGATGTTCTCTGTATTTATTTATAAAATTTTACTTACAGTAATCGTCTTGGCGGACGATCTTGATGGGTCTCATTAAAAAGAGCGCTGACTTCCACTGTAGTTCTTCTCTATAACCGTGCATCATAAGAATTTCAATGCGATCATTTTCCGAAAGAAACATTGTTGCTAATTGTAAAATTTCGCGAGTTGAGATAACAGAAAATAAATAGCACCAATTTTGTTGAAAGCTAATTTGGCATAACTGACAGTAAATAAACATTTTTGTTTTAACAATTTCTAAACAAAATATTAAATAAATTATGATATATTCATTTTCCCAATTAAAACTTTGTTTGCATTTTTCTCGAAAATTTCTTGATACAACTTTATAAAAATTTTATACTACAATACTCAACACGATGTGCTTTTCCACTTCCTAGAACAAAAAAATAGGGGTTACTATTTAAACACAAATTGCCTCCGTTGACCATGCTTGCGTACGCCATTGTACATAGTTTTAAAGTCAAATCAAAAGAGAGAAAATTTACAATGTTTTTGACCCCTTCAAGCGTTTTTGCCACAAAACAGAATTTTGCAATATATTTCAGGTGTTCCAGACTTTTTTACCACACTCTATAATATTTTTATAAGAGACTATGAGTTTGTGACAATGTAAAGCAAATTGGTTCCCAAAAACTATATAATGTAATTGTTATAAAAGTAAGAGAAACGTCTATTTCAAAGACAAATTGTGGTAGTAATGACTTTTAAGACGGTTGGGAAAAAACATTCTTTTTCAACCTAAAAATAAATATTGTTAAGCAATTGTTTTCTTTATAATTCGTATTTCGCTTCTGTTCAACTATTTATTATCACGGTATTGTAAATTTCACATTTGCGACGGCATTGCGAAGTGGAAATTTACGACAGTTTTGGCAATGTTCACAACCTTGATTTTGTAACGACAACACGACATCTGTCTTACAATGTCTAAACGATTTATACGCTACTTGTGTGGAAATTTAACAGGTGTCTCCAAAAACAGCACCGATAACCGACATTTGGCGTTGTAGTAATCGCCCTATATGACAATAGCTTAAATTTATAAGAAATAGTTCAATGAGGTGATAAATACAAGATCAAAAATCGTATCTTTCTGTAAACAACTTTTACAGTATATGTTTTCTATTTCGCACAAGTAATTATTACTGTTAAATGGCAGAAATACAAATAAAAAATGCCTACAAAAGCGTAGATATTTTATATACAAATTTACAGTGCAAGCTTTATAAAATAGCTTACGATAATTAGCCAACATTTGTCTTTAAAATTAAGTCTTGTTTAACTACCTACGACGCGTGTAAATCGATAATATGTGATTCCTATGTATCAATCTGTCCCTATTATTTCAACATAAGCCAAACGCCAGCCTTAAATAAAAGGAATTTAAGTTATGAGAACAGTTCAGTTTGAGCTTTCGTTGCAAGTGGACGTGTTCTGCGTTTAACGATAAAGTGCTCCACATTTTGAACTTTTCATTCCAGTTGGTTTGGTTTAAAAATGAGTGTAGAATCCGGTGGCGGTGGCACTGGTAGACCACCATTGATTGATTGTCGGTTGGATCGAGCTATGGAAACTGATACGGTTGATCTACCGGATCAGGGGCCGCGGAGTGAGTGTACATCAGAGACGCTTACACCAAAAGAAAGCATACAGAGGTCATCAAGTGCAGATAATAGGCAGAGCTGCGAATACACTCCAAGCGATACCGGGCCATTCTTTGTTTATATTGAATGTACGGACGAAAGCAGAAATGCGGGCCGCATTCACCCTATGGTTATAGGTAAATTAGTACATATTAAACACGAAGATCTGAAAGGTAAGGTAATTAATATTAACTCTCTAGGTAAAAACAGAATTCGGGTAGAATTAAAAAACTATAAAAGTGCTAATATTCTTGTAAAATCATCTATCTTAAAAGAACACAAATTTGATTGTTACATACCGCGTTACTTACTCTTTAAACAAGGAGTAATTCGTGGCGTCGACACAACTTTAACTGAAGAAGAAATACAAAATAATTTAGAATTTCCTTACAATGAGAATACTACCGTGCATAATATTAGACGAATTATGCGTAAAACTGAGGATAAACTACTACCTACACAAAGTGTTATTGTTTCTATCAGTGGCCAAAAATTACCCCAATATTTTTATATTCACCGAGTAAGATGTGTTTGCGAACCTTATGTTCAAAAAGTTCTACAATGTTTTGAATGCCTCAGATTTGGACATTTTAGCAAACAATGCAAAAGCAATAATCGATGTAGTAAATGTTCTGAAAATCACAATGTAGAGGAATGTACATCTAACGAAAACCCGATTTGCATTCATTGTAAAGGGCGGCATTTAGCTACTGATCATAAAAACTGCCCAGAATTTTTTAAACAAAAACAAATCAAGACTTGCATGGCAAATAATAATTTATCATTTAAAGATGCTTCCGATTTAATCAACAATCCTGCGTCATACTCCAATACATTAAACAATAGAAACATTGAACAAAATATTATAAACTTTCCTAGTATCGGCAATAATATCCAAGAAACTCCCCAAAATGGCAATATGCCTGTAAATAGTTCATCTTCTAAACCCAGCGTTTTACTAACAACCAATAAACGCAAAAAGGTCGAATCCCCTATATATAGTTTTCCTAAAACTGATTATTTTAGGGAACATAAAAGTAAACCAGGAGGTCTGATACACCAAAACCCCTATCCTCCGCAGTACCACAGGGCCGTTTCAGAAAAGGTACCTAACCCTGCACAAAATTATAAAATTATATATGATATTATTTATTCTATATTAAATGATTTAAATTTAGATAATGCTAAAATGTCACAATTAGAACTAGAAGCGGTTATAAAAAGTAAGTGTAAAGATCAATTTATTTCTTTAAATACGAATTATAATGGATAGACACGCTCAGAACCACATTAAGATAGTGCAGTGGAATGCTAGATCGGTTATAGCTAACCGATTATCATTGACTGCATTCTTAAATAGTGAAAATATCGATGTAGTAGTTTTGCAGGAAACATGGTTCAAACCTCACACTAACATTAATTTTAAGGGTTATACCTGTATACGCAGGGATCGTTTTGACGGAAAAGGAGGAGTCGCCATATTAGTGGCACAACGTTTTGTATATAAGGAAATAGTAATTAACTATAACTTTAATGTCAATATTGAAATATGTGCTATACAAGTTAGGACGAATAACGACTGGTTATCAATTGTTTCCCTCTATCGATCTCCCAAATATTAAAGTATCTACAACGGATTGGATAAACCTATTCAATCAATTTTTAAACAGAAAAACCCTAATATGTGGCGATTTTATTGCACATCATAATCTATGGGGTTCTTGTCAAACAAATGCAATAGGCGTAAACCTAGTTGATGCAGTTGACCACACAAATTTCGTAGTGCTTAATGACGGGCAGCCTACTAGATTAAATCTACACGGCGGTAACTTATCTTCGGTAGATGTTACTTTAATAACGGCAAATTTAGCTCTATCTGCTAGTTGGATGTTACACGATGACACACTCGGTAGTGATCATTTCCCGATCATGATAAAACTTAATAGCATATGTACCGGTACACCTATAATCTATCCATCTAGCAAGTGGAGAGATAAAGATGCTAATTGGAATGCTTTTAGAAACATCTTGGATGACACAGTCTCTAATGTACAATATGAGACCTTAAATACAACAGAAAAAATCGACCTTCTATACTCATCTATCAATCATGCGGCAACACTATCTATCCCAATTCAAAAACCTTTTAAACCCAAAACAAAAAAGCAACCACTCTGGTGGGATAACGAATGTTCCGTAGCTGTAAAAGAGCGGCAAGACAGTATTAAAAAATACAAGTCATCAGGGTCCTTAGAAAATTTCTTAATTTATCAAAGGATTAATGCAAAAACTAGAAGACTATTTAAAAGCAAAGCCAAAACTAACTGGATGGAGTATTGTAATCAACTTAGTAGGTCCACCCCTATTTCCGATATATGGCGTCAAATGAGAGGAATCTCCAGATGTCATAGTCCGAAGCCAGAGGTTCCACCTGACATCCTAGATGCACTATTAGATCAGTTAGCTCCTCCGTATGTAAATGACCTACCTGGCAAGGTAGCATATGATAATACCAATGGTGATAATTTTTTGATAGCGAACTTTAATTTAGCCGAACTACAAAAGGCAATAAAAAGTACAAGAAATACTGCACCTGGTAAAGATAATATAACATATCCTATACTAAAGAATTTATCGGTGAGTGTAAAACTATTTTTATTAAATATATTTAATTCTCTGTGGCATAACGGTGATTACCCTTCTAAATTAAAGGAATTTATAATAGTCCCGATTCTTAAACCAGGAAAAGCACCCCACTGTCACACATCCTATAGATCAATATCGTTAATGTCTTGTATTTTAAAAACTTTTGAAAGAATGATCAAATTTCGACTAGAATTTTGGTTAGAAAGTCACCATTTATTGCCGTCTGGGCAATATGGTTTTCGCAAAGGTAAGGGAACCCTAGAAGCGCTAACGCAGTTAATTACTGATATTCAGGTTGCATACACAGACAACCAATATCTTACTTGTCTTTTTGTTGATGTTAAATCAGCCTACGAATCAGTCAATCTGACATTACTCAAAGATATTCTGCTTCAGTTGGGACTCCCCAATCGCATTGCTACTAATATAATCAATTTATACGTCAATAGAACTATCTTTATTCGCCAAAATAATGGTAAAATAAGCAATGGACGTGTAGCAAGTATGGGTTTGCCTCAAGGATCTGTCTTGAGCCCTCTTTTATTTAATATATATACAATAAGCCTACATCAGTTAATTAATACTCCCATCAAATGCATCCAATATGCAGATGATATTTGTTTTTACACTAACCATCCCAAATATGATATTACCATTGAAAAGCTAAACATTACAATGTCCAATTTACAAGTATGGCTGCAGAAACACGGGTTTGATTTATCGGTAGAGAAAACAACGGTTATATTTTTCTCCCGCCATCGCAATCCTAGTATGACCCAAATAGTTTTAGCAGGAAGTACATTATCTGTTAGCAATAGTACCAAATATTTAGGTATTATATTAGATAAAAAATTACTGTGGAGAGAACAAGCAAAGTACACCGTAGATAGATGCGAAAAAGGACTTAACCTCTTACGAGCAGTAACAAAAACATATTGGGGTGCAGCACCATCTATTGCGTTAACCTTCTATAAAACGTATACAAGGTCTATTCTAGATTACGGTAGTATATTTTATGGTTCAGCTTGTAATACAACTCTGCAACTGATAGATCGATGTCAATACAGAGCCATAAGAATATGCTTAGGAATAATGAAGTCCTCTCCTATTCTACCTATGCTAGCAGAAGCCCAAGAACCTCCGCTCGACCTACGAAGGCGATATTTATCTGCTAAATATGTTATAAAGCTCAGATCAAGTCCAGATGAGTATTTGATAAACATAATTGCAACATTAGCTCCTCTAACTCTTACAAATAAATTTTGGAATAGGAAAAATTTGCCCCCATTAGCTGAAGCATTTTTTTCTACTGCGTGTTTAGATAAATATTGTAGCAATGTTTCAATATTTACTACCGTAAGATATGAATACTTATGGTGTAAATATGAAGTATATTTTCCAAAATATAGTGATATGAGGTCAATGAATGGAAAATTATTTTTGGAATTTATCAATCGTTGGGATACCACCAATACTGTTGTAATTTACACAGATGGTTCTAAAACACCACATAACACTAGCTGTGCATTCTACATTCCATCGACTAATTGCCAAAAATCCTATAATCTCCCAAAACAGGCCTCTGTATATACTGCAGAAGCTACTGCTATAATGGAGGGACTCCGATATTGTAAAAATAACTCCTCACATATCATAATCGCATCAGATTCAAGATCTGTTCTAGAAGCTATTGATGTACACAATTTTAAAAATTTGGAGAACCCATTTATTGCTAAAATTATTAATTTAGTCAACGAACATTATGCAAATAATACCAGGGTAACTTTCGTTTGGACTAAAGGACACGCTGGAATTCCTGGAAATGAAACTGTGGATAAACTAGCTAAATCACCAAATGAAAATTTAAATATAATGGTTCCAAGTAGCGATTTGTATGTAGAAATTAAACATAACCTAAGGTGTGAATTTAAAAACAAATGGGAAGAATTTGCTAATCATTCGTCCACGCAATATACATTTATTCACTCAGAGCTTCCTACCTCATTAGCCTACTTTAATAGCCATCGACAATTTTCTTCCACCATTTCAAGGTTAAAACTAGGACATGGATGTTTTCCCGCACACTTATATAAGATCAACGTAATAGACAATCCCTACTGCCATACATGCATAGACAGCGTATCAGATTTAAACCATATTGTTCTTAATTGCCCTCTGTACTCTATTGCAAGAGAAACATTAATTAAGGAATTACTGGATATAGGTATCCAACTGCCTATTGACATACGCGTCCTTCTACACTCTAATAAAATGGAAATATATCAACTTCTAGTAAACTTTTTTGCAAACACTAACTTAAAAATATAAATAGATAAAGAGTAAGGTGTTATTACAACCGTACCTTTACCGACTATATTTAGATACATCTGTCAACACACTTTGCGCTGGCCGAATATCGTACAGATTACGCCAATTTAAAATTTAAAAAAAAAAAAAAAAAAAAAAAGTTATGAGATGCCGGCCAAATGCCTAATAGATCTGAAACCCGTGCGGCAGACAAGCGAAAGAAATTCTTATGTCGGGGAGCTTCGGTAACTGTGTTGCCCTTCGTTGTGGCTGGAATTGAAACAAAAATGTTAAATGTGCAGCGCGCGCTCTTTGTTTACAATTTGGGGCGTGCACATGTACTTATTTAGAGGGAATAACCACTACTATACTTAAGTCGCACAACAGATAGAGTGGAGCAGGCAACCCATATAACATATTACAAAGGTCATTCGATAATATTTTAATTATAATTATTAAAAATAACAGAGATGGCGACCCTTATAATTAGAACTAATTTCATTTGACATTAAATAACTTTTTGAGGTTATGATGCAAATATTGAGGAATCAAAAAAAAACTGATCCTCAGCGGGCTGTGGAGATTCAAACGTATGACTAATATGTGGGTGGTACTGTAAGTCTATGTCAAATTCGAGGTTAGAAGGTTAGGTTTTGCGTCAGTCTGTGTCAAAACGGACGCAAAATCTAACCTGATCCTTTAAGTAATTATAATTAAAATATTATCGAGTAACCTTTGTACTATGTAATTTGGGTTGCCTGCTCCACTCTATCTGTTCGGCGGCTCAAGTACAGATGGTCATTTCTCGATGTGCGGGGTGTAGTGCTAGTATTGTCGGGCGTCTGACGCCAAGTTGTACTGTTCTGAGGTTCACGTATTGTGTCAAATTTACCTTTGAAAAAGGTCAGGCGAACTCGAACTTTTCGTCCGCTACGCTGGCTGTAAAATAGCTGTTGGCTCCGGACTCGGTGCTGGAACTGTCATTTTCTCTGTAAACATCGCATGTTTTTACTAATGGTTTGGAGGAGTTTGTTGCCTACCTAAGTTGGGGCTTTCATGAGTTACGTTGGCAGTTAGGATTGGAATTCGCTTATCGGGCAGCTCATCAGGGGCCTGAAAGTCTATTTTTAACTACGTAGTTTTGGAGCCCTGAGTCGGTGGGATGCAGGAGAGAGTGGGATTTTGATATCGAAAGCGGCGGCATAGAATCGATTTAATGGTTGATTTTTAAGAATGTATTTCGGTACCGAGAAAGGCAGCCTTGAGAACGGTTTCGAAAAGGGTTTTGGAGGTATTTTCTGGTATCAAAAACGCCAAATTAGAGAATACACCAAGAGTTGGTTTTGCGGAATACACCCACGCCGAAATCGGCGGCCTGTAGGATAAATTTCCTGGATGAGCGTTTAGGAAGGTACTTAAGGCTCTCTGGCTGCGCTTAGGGCTCAGGTGCCTTCGACTGGCGACGACTTGCGTCGAGGTAGTTCGGCGGACTCGTTTTGCTAGAGGTTCGGGGTTTGGCTCCGAGGAAGCTCGTTTGGCAGAATCAAACGACGGTTTTAGACTCGACTAGAATGCCTCCCCTGGTTGCAATCAGATTTGCCTAAGCTTCGGGTTGTTGGCTCCCCCAGGTGGAGCTTCACTCGACTGGTCCCGGAACTCAAGAGTCCTAAATAAGCCGATCGTCTTCTTTTTATACCATGCAAATCCTGGAGGAAGTCAATTAGAGATGCACCGTGCTTAGTCGCACGTGGACTTGCATATCCAAAGGCCGTTGCCGTTATCGAAAAACCAGGGGTTAATTGTGACTTAACTTGGCGGCAGTCAAATTCTAGCACATGTATTCGTAAATTTTATATGTACAGGTGCAAACGTCACACATGCACATTGAACAAAAATGAAGAACATTTGGCAAAGGAATATACTGAGGAGAATCCAGTAAACGAAAACGGACAATGAGGAGTTCATTGGTTGCCTTAATGATAGATTTGATTAAATCTTCCCATTCGCTATATTTGTCTATATTGATGGTAGTGTGTGTTGCTTTTTCTGTAAATTTTTATATATACATATTTCAAATTTAGTTACCACCCTCATTATTTAATCCATCTCGGTTCAATTCTCCCTCTCTCCCTCTCTTATAATCGTGAAAAGTAACCTTCCAACAGCCCTCCACATCTTCATGTTTCAAGTTCCCTACATGACTACAAACATGTTTTCTTAATTTCGTCTGTCTGTCTGGCAGTCAGACAGTCTGCCCGTCTGATCGTTTTGCTGAAAGCGGTATAGCTCAAAAACTGGGGTGCAAAGCTATTTCGCGTCCGTATCAGAAGCTAGGTTACACGTGCACCCTGGATAGCGCTAAAAAACTAGCACAACCGGCAGCCAGACCATCCAATAGGATCTCCTGGCTAAAATTCACAGAGGTACTTTAACATACACAAGCCCTTCTCGGGGCTCCTCGACAAAGAATGCTGGAAACATCATTCGTATCTGCCAACTCAATATCGAGGGCATCAGCAAAAACAAATGTCAATATTTATCCAGGATTCTTAAAGACCATAAAATCGACCTAGCCTTAATTCAAGAAACGCATTTAGAAAACGAGGACCAGGCCCAGGCAGCTAAGATACCTGGATATGACATAATTGGTATTACTTTCCACATCATATATGTAGTAATAACATATGCACGAAACGATATTAAGAACATAACCCTAATCTCCACTAACACCGACTACGACATACACTCGATTGTAGTTAAAGTAGGTGAAACAACAATAGTCAACCTCTACAAACCCACGACAACTGCCTGGCCACAACATACTCTCCAAACACATCCGCACCCAACTATCTATATCGATGACTTCAATAGCCACCACGCCTATTGGAAGTATGCCACTAATGATACCAATGGCGAAGCGCTCGTAAACTGATCTGAGGAACATGCGCTCCATCTTATATTCGATGCCAAAGACAAGGGCACATTCAAGTCAGCTGCCTGGAATAGGGAGTATAACCCAGATTTAACTTTCGTGTCAACAAACGACAGAAATAGCCCCTTTCCGATAATCAGAAGAGTACTGGACGATTTTCCTAAAAGTCAACATCGCCCTATACTGTTAGAACTTGGTATTCAGATTCCAATCATAAGATCATTCCCCAGACCGAGATGGAATTTTAAGAAGGCGGACTGGAACAGTTTTAGCACTGACTTAGATAAGTGTTTAGCACGAATTCCACCTGAATCAGAAAACTATGGAAGATTTTGCGGCGCAGTCATCTCCACAGCACAAAAAAACATTCCTCGTGGATAAAGAAAGGAATACATACCTGTGTGGAACGATAATATCAAAATTTAGATAAAGTATAGTTTTCTGTTGTTTTAGCCACGTATCTCCTAATTACATCACTTCCTAATAGCTTTCGACTTCAACCTGTAAAGTGTGTCGAAAATATGAGGCAGACTGTCCAGTAGTTTTCCCACATAATTCATGCCGAGTGGCCGTTGCAGATGTTATAATATAAGCGTTTGTTAGCCCCGTAATTTATCACAAATTTTTTTTCAGCTGCGGCTGAAACAGAGAACGCTTATTGCGGAGATAGCGCCGTACAAATTGCAGCATATGTTTACCACATTTCTAATTTAATTTGTAGGTAAGCGACAAGTCTCAACACTAGCCGCAGTTGTTCAATTTTATGTGTATTTATTATATCTTACAGCCTGTTTACGTCGTGGTTCAAAGGAGTCTGAGGTAATAGGTTACTGAAGTTAAAGACCTTATTGGTTTGCTCAATATTGCTTATGCTAGCTGGTGAATTAATTATGTACCTCTCGATGCCCATGACGCCTCCCCGGCATTTAGTTTGAGTTAGTTTTTTGCAAATAGATTATGTTACGACTTTGATATCGGAAATTTTCGTTGTGTTACACTTCCCTTAATAACTATCTAACTGATTTGCTAAAATTGGTGTAACAAATGTCATCACTGTTTTTATATATTTTTCAATATTCTAGGCAGTTACTCTCTGCTCTTTACGATTACCAAGCCTTTGTAATATCGTATTCTAAGTAGTTCTATTAGGAATCTTACCCCGCGTCTTCAGTTTTTTCTAAAACAATAAGACGTCGGAAAACTAATTCCAGCTGTTATACTTCTACTACCTAATCTAAATGGAAATTAACAAGTAATAAAGATACATACAGCCCTGTTTCGCTCTTTAGTTATACAAGGAATTTAGCACTTTCTGTTATGGACTTTTGTATTCCTCTGTATCGTAGAAACCCGTTATTTATATTCAATTTTTTATCGTAATCAATAATTGGGTTTAAAAGCATTACTCGATTTAACAGCCGTTGATGTTGATTTTCTTGGGCGGATATCGTTATCGCCTGTCAGTGGTTTCTAGTAAATTTTGAGTTTCTTGCTAAGCGCCAAGATACTAAAAAATAAGACATTTTAAACCAGCTGCTTTGCATAACAAAGCCTATCGTTTACTAATCACCCACCCTTAATATCCAAACCGCACATTATCGATACTCAACAAAGAAGTATGATTAATATTCTAGCTAATCAAATTAACCCAATAAAATATTACCTCAGGTAATATAGCCTTGTTGATCGATTTTTATTTTGCTTAGTTGCACGAGACGCAGAGAGAAACATAGTTGTACGGTCAAAATATACATAATTCTTAGTATTTAAACCATGAAATGGGGCAGTTGGTATTTAACCTCAATTAATGTGTTGAAGATATTCCTATATCAAATTTTTCTTTGTACGCATTACAAAAATGGTTCGGAGCCGCCCCCTTTCTTCTAAAACGACACTCAGATAGTCGAAAACAGACGAGATGCATCGAAAGTACAACTTGGAGCTTAATTGTGTCTCTTATTTCCATATTGTCCTTTATTTATACACTATATTGCATTAACGATTTGCGAAAAATAGACTTGGTGCTGTGGTTTGAAGGTGTTGGTACTGCAATTCTTTTGGTCAAATATATGTATTAGTTCAAAAATTGTTTGAAAAGGAATGGATTAGAGCTCATCGAACCATTGTTAATATTAGTAATCAAGCATGCCGGCCTGGAACTATAGACTGTAGTAATCCTATCACACAATTTACAATTACTTAGATAGCGATTAACGTGTTATGGATGGTACCATATGTAATATCAAATATTATGTGCGAAAGAGCTTTAACTCAATATTTGATGATTAGAACATATTTCATAATAGATGTCTATAACACAGCAATAATCACCAGTGCATATACATGGCTGTATGGGCATCGATTTTATGGTAATATGAACTAAATTGTTCATTATCCAACCCAATTCAGTCTATTGTAGGTCTTTCAGAAGCATTTCGAGATTTATGTAAGGTCACCAACGCTATTAACTGCATCTTTTCTCGTCTATTTTTAGTTGACATATGCTTTGATTCTACTTTACAATAGTAGTATTGCATATTTTCTATTTCTTTGTGGACAAATATATTAACAAAGTTGATCCTCCAGCTATAGTACGTTTCGCTGAAATTAATCAGTTGGTGGTTAATATCCTCAATTTGATGACTTTAGCATATCTATGTACTATACTGTCTTGCAGGGTAAGTGAATTGCGTTGTTTACTATTTCCCCAAACGTTAATTTAGTTCTTTGTGGGTGTGCTATTTGTTTATTTTGTGAGAGGTAGAAAGAGTGTGCAATAAATAGACGGTATAACGCAAAAGTGACGTAAAACTAACGGCATGGTAAAATAAGGATGTAAAACTAGAGAAACACTTTTGAAGGCAGTACTTGAATAACAACAACAATTGAAAAAGCTATGGAGAATATAAAACCGATAACATAGTTGAAGGAAAATGCGCACATGGCAAGATTTGGGTAAAAGACAGTGTAAACAAGATACATTTGGGCAATATATTAGATCATGACCAAGCGTCGGCAAATATTTTAAAGATTATGGTACGAAAAGCAACAAAAAAGTCTTTTTCTTCTTCTTTTTCGTTTATATAAGTAATCGGACCTACATTATACATTTTAATTTGGTGGTTGTGGATTTTCTCATTATTCTAGTACGAGACATTCTCGATATACATTGGTTCCACTCAATTTTCTTCTGTCTAGTCCGTTGCACTATATGTAAGACATTTTACTTTTCTTTGGTGCCTTTTGCATCTATATTTAAAAATGCATTATCTCATGTGTTTCTGAGCACTCCTGATATTCTACCCGCTTTGTTGACTTTCTATTTTACCATTTTTACTCTTACACGATTTTAAATAATTTTCACATTTTTTCCACAACCTTTTTCACAACTGGATTTTCGACTTTGCTCGGATATTTGAAAAATTTTAAACCGCAGTGGGATCTTCACGTTCGCTCGTATACAGATGCTTATTAACAAAAAACCGTTGCATCTCGCGGATTTTATTTTGAACGCTGGATTTTTTAATCTACAGAATTCGATTTTGAGATATAGTTATCTCCAAAATTTCACCGCTTTAGAATAAATTGACAAAACTTTCAATACACTAAATTATGATATGAAGTATTTTGTTACAAAATATTTTAATTAAAGTAAAGTCTATTTCGCCAATTATAGCTGATAATTAACTAAGAAACAATATTTATCATGTGAATTTGGCGGTAAATATTTAGAAACCTACCAATTTCTTAACGTTTCGAATAACTTTTTATTTTTTATTTTCACAATATCGCCTGAAAAGTAAAGATTCGCGCCTGTTCTTTTTGCAAGTATTCAAAAATAAATTAGTATACGCCGTTTTATAAAAAAAACATGTCAATGCATAATATAATTTAATTTAATTCGCACTCAGCCAACAGCCGTTAGGCCAATTATAGGCGTCGCTGTGCAGTCATGAGGACTTCCAACCCCACTAACAACTGTCATGATGTTGTATGACCGCCGGAACCAACTTTTTTCCGTGATAGCCGTACCACGGGGCGCCGAGAGATGCAGCCGTGGAACTCCCATCCAAGTTCTGGCCAGAGACAGCGTTGCTTAACTCTACTGATCGAACGTGGACGCTTGTTCAAGCTACACCAGTCGGGACCCATATGCATAATATAAAGGCAACAACAAAGATCTAACAGCATCTTATAATGTATGCTACTCTAATAAATTTAACAAGAATTTGATATAACCTACTACTTTTATAATAAGGTGTTTATGGCTTCGAAACAAAAGAATTAACGATAAATATTATGTACCTTCTGTAGCTAGATTCATTTTCGTAGAAACGTGTTAAATGGTATAACTAGTATTTAATTCAAAAAAGTAAAATACGCTCAACACACTTATGAACATTAATTAGTACTCGCGCTGTAACAGTAACCTAGTGCTTTATGTATGCGCAAATCAGTTAACTAAATTCATAGCACCCTTCAGTAGGTCATACAAAATACATATAAATATATGTTATTAAAAATGCATTTTGAGAATGTTAAAATTTTTGCCCACTTAGAGTTTTAACTTCTTCCACTGTGGCGCCAGTCAGATTACCTTATGGCAAAGCTGAGTTATAGAAATTATGCTAATTCAGAAATGTATGTTGTGAATTGTCACCTTTCAGAGTACGAGGTATGCTATTTAGGAAATAAATCAAAGTTTTGAGCACGTTGCCGCTGGAAACTTTGGAGTGCCTTACCCGAACTATTGCGAGTCTGATACCAGGCTTTCGATATTTGTTTCCCGTGAAGTTACACCACTATTCTAAGAACCTAATATGTAGCGCAACGTGACGTCACGACTTAGTTAGATATCTCAGGTTTGCCTATTGCGATCTAGCCCGCGATAGGTGTACTTGTGAATGCAATATACCCGTTCTTGGTTATAATACGTTCTACTGTATTTATGAAATGAAATAGTTACACGACTTTTAAGCATTTTAACTACCAAAACGTACTTTATTTTTTGGAACTGACAACTCCGTTCTCTATGGTATCACCCGGTAAACACAAAAATTTGCGGCTAATAATTGCCCAAATTTCACTAGATATCTTTAAAGTACCATTTGTTTTAATCCAAGTTAAAAGGCGTTTCTGAGAGCCAAAATCCCACCCCTACTCCACTGAGTTGACTAAAGCAAGGTTGGTGTGTTGCTGGGTTGTAAATCTGATTCTAGTAATTATGTGGAACTGTGAAAATTAGAAAACTTAATGAGGTGGCGCCTGGTAGAATATTAAGCTTTCTACTTAGTGTTTATAGAATGAAATTACTTCAACTTGCAATGTAAGAACTCATTGGGCACATAAGTCTGAAACCAGTGTGTCTAACTGAAGCTTGTATAAATGTTTGCTGTTGATAGCAAAAAATTTAAATAAAAACAGCATAACATTGAAGTGGTGAGCACGAGCTAAACAATGGGATTGGATTCTGGATTAAAAATGGAGCAACTCTCCAAGTTGGGTATTACTCAAGCCATCCAATCCTTTGAATGTACTTAAGAACAACCGCAACTGGAGTGTTGCTAATTCTGACCATATCGGGCCAGAAGTCCCCCAACATGGATCCTCTGACTCTTGCGAGAGCTGGACAGTGGCACAGAACGTGTTCTGCTGTCTCGTCATCCTCGTTGAATCCGCGACAGTTTTGGCTGTCCACTAGTCCCATCCTGTGCATATGTTGGTTTAGAGTGCAGTGTCCTAATAGGATACCCACGGCCAGTCGAAGGTTTCTTCGGGACAGTTGCAAGCAATATTTGGTTGTCTTTGACGAGGGCGCTGTAATATCAGCTCTTGCTTGCCGGCAGCTTTGCATTTTAACCCATCTTCGTATGAAGCTGTTTAGGGTTTCTTGATATAGCATAGAGCTTAATATTGTCAGGGATATAGGGATTACGGGTTCTAGCCCCAGAGAGGTTGTCCGGAAGCCAGTCTCGCAGTCTCATCGGCCTCCTCATTGCCGTAGTCACCGTCATGTCCTTTCACCCATACAAGAGAAACGACATTATTATTTGAGATATCCTCGAGAGTTTTACGGCAATGCAGTAAAACACCTGAGGTAATTTTGCCACTGCTAGGGCTAGTAAAGCGGCTCTACTGTCACTGAAGATACCAATACATTGATTCTCGATTTTCCTTTCAAGAATTGCTTTTGAAACATGCATTATTCCAATTACTTCCGCTTGGAAGACAGTGGCCATTTTGCCTAGTGGTATGCTTTGGCGGAGGTTCAGATCGTCAGAGAAAATTCCGGCAACCGTTCCATGCTTTGTTTTAGATCCATCAGTAAAGATGGATATATCTATATGCTGGATAAACCCGCCATTTTCATAGACGTTAAATTGTCTGTTGAAGGCATATTATAGAGGGAGGTAGTCTACTATAGCGTCCAGAAGATGGATCTTGTAGACGGCCTTATTCAGGATGCGGGTATGCCTGACTCTCCTGCCTGCTGTGAGCCACAGCCCTTTGTAGCGCAGCCTCAAGGCGGTCCTTACGGCTACTTCCTCCGCAAAGAGATCAAGTAGTGGAAGGCATAAGACCACCTTTAAAGCAGCCGTAGGGGTTGAGCGTATAGCACCTGTAGAACTAAGACAGGCAAGGCGTTGCACATGTCCTAGTTTACTTGCTGCCGTAGCCTGTCTGACCCTGGGCCACCAGACAAGTGCTCCATAACATAGCATAGGACTTATTACGGCAGTATACAACCACAAGGTAATTCGAGGGGAGAGTCCCCAGGATTTACCCAAAGCGCGGCGACACTGCCAGAATACCATGCATTCTTTTTCAGTTTTAATTTTTAAATGGTTCTCCCACTTCAGCTGTCGGTCAAAAATAACTCCCAAGTATTTGACATTGTCTGAAAAGCTGAGAGAAGTGTTGAATAGGAGAGGTCTACGTAAAGGTCCCACCTTCCTTTTATTTGTGAAAAGTACCATTTCTGTCTTTGAAAGATTGACAGAGAGTGACTGTTCACTACACCATGTTTTTCTTATTCGAAGAGCTGTCTGCATCAAGTTACAGAGCGTGCCCTCGAACTTGCCAGTAAGGAGGATGACAATGTCATCAACATATCCAGTAGTATCGAATCCAGCATTATTGAGTGTGCTTAGAAGGCTGTCTACCACTGTATTCCACAGTAGTGGGGACAGAACCCCCTCTTTGCGGACAGCCCTTCGTCACAACACCTCTAATGGAGTTGTCTCCTATATTAAATTGTACTGCTCTCATCGTAAGCATGTGTTTTATCCACTCACAGAGAGTGGGTGCTTCACTATGCCTGCGTAAGGCAGAGTTAATGCTCTCAAAGGAAGCCTTGTCAAAGGCTCCTTCAATATCAATGAAAACTCCGAGAGTGGACATTTTATTGTCTAGCGATCTCTCAATACGGTTCACTACAGCATGTAGCGCCGATTCAGTAGATCTCCCTGAGATATAGGCGTGTTGGTTCGGATGCAATGGGTGTAAAGCCAGCACCCTTTCCCGTATTTCTCTGTCACAAAGCCTCTCTCCGATATGATTTGGCCTGGGTATAATCCGTACGCCCTGGTTTAGGTATAAAAACTACCTTCACTTCTCTCCAGCTCTCCGGTATATATCGAAAAGCGACACATGCCCGGTAGATGCGCACTAGGTGAACAAGCATCAGGTCCAGTCCCCATTGTAGCAGCGCTGGAAAGATACCGTCCACTCCTGGCGAGTTGAAGGGGAGAAAGGAGTTTATGGCCCAGGTTACCTTGTTACCCCGTACGAGCTGGTTTTCCACATTCCAATCCTCCTCTGAGGGAGGTGGTATATTAGGTTTTGGCCATACAATGTCAGGGGACAATACAGCCTGGAAAATGTGTTTGAATTAGCACTTCCGCTGTTTCTTGGGGTTTGGTTGTAAAAGAACCATCGCCTCGCCTGAGACAGCCTGGCTGTTGGTTTGGATCCTTAGAAAGGATCTTCTTCAACCGAGCCGCGGAGGCAGTGGACTCTATGGAACTACAAAACGTTTTCCAAGAGTCCCTCTGTCTCTGGCGGATTTATTTTTTGTATAATCGTTTTTGGTTTTTATAGGCCTCCCAGTCACTACTAATTCTAGTTCTTTTTGCTTTGTTAAAGAGTTTGCCCAACGTTGATTTCATCCTGTCAAGTTTCGGACACCACCAGGAGGTTGTGCGACTCGCCTTGGATGTCTTCAAGGGGCATGACGATTCGTAAGATTGTAGGATAGAGTTCTGCAGGTTATCCACACTGATTTGCAAGTCCTCTACCTGATCAATCTTTTCTGGGAAAACCGAATTCACCAGGTGAGCTTCCAGATCTGTCTTGTAAGATAGTCTGTCAGTCCGCCTTCGGTTTCGATATTGGTTTGGTTGAGCTATAGTTCCAGATAATTTGAAACAAAGCCATCTGTGGGCTGACATAGACACAACAGGTGATACCTGCCAGCCCACAATATTATTGGAAATATCTGAAGAGGCCAGAGTGACATCAATCACGGTCTGGCTATGCGTTGTGACAAAAGTTGGTTCACATCCACGGTTCAGTATTTCTAAGTTTGTACTTATTAGGTACTCAGGTAAGAACCTACCTCGAGTGTTCATGCCACTGCTACCCCACGAAACGTGGTGAGCATTTGCATCACAGCCAATAATTAGGTTTTTGTTGTTTCTCTCACAGTAGCTCACCAATTCGATCAACTCCGCGCTAGGTGGAGGGTCAAGTCAGTCACTTGGGAGGAATAACGATGCAAAAATGACATCTTCCTTCCCTTCGTTTATACTACAGCTCATCTGTATCGCCGTAATATCACGCGTACAGAGGTGTGGCAAAGCAAAGGCTTGTAAGTGCTTGGGACAGTAGATGCACGTGCCATTACGATTAATTAATCCACAGCTCTTAGATTTTACAATCCACGGCGCTTGTATTTATGCAACAGTGTCCTGCTGGCTGTCGAGCTGTCTGAGTAGAGTAACAGCAGCCTCTCGACAGTCTTGCAGGTTAATTTGTATGATGTTTAGTCCAGGTTGGAAGGACATGAGGTCGACAATAAATTATTCGACCTCGGTATCCGACCCGGACCCTAAAAGCATACTCATCAGCTCCCTCTCCTCCTCAAGAGTATCCATGGGGGTGGGGAGTTGTAAGGTTTCTACTTTGAATGAAAACTGATAGTACAGTTTACTACCTCTACTTTTGACTGCTGTTTCAGCCTCCTGGTTTAGCCTAAAACCTAGGAGTCTGCCAACGGGCTTCTCATTTTCGGCTGTGTGGAAGAGGGGCCAGCCCCAAACACCTATTCCGGAGTTCTGCACTGCCAGTCGGCGAATAACAGTCTCCGTAGGTTCAGGTTTTCCTGGAATCCACAGAGCTGCCTTGGCCAGCCAGGGCAGCCGAACACCTGGACGACATTGAGACGGGCGCCCTCCCATAAGGTGGGCAGGTTTGACACTGCCTTTGTTAGCCACTTCAGGGTCTGGTCATCCTCGCAGGTGATTCTAAGAATCTCCCCGGAGTACTGCTAGCCCTTGAAAGTGAGTGGAATTTGGTCTTCGGCTAGGGCGAACATGTGATTGTCCAGAGCCACTAGCAATTGAGCTTTTATTAGGTCCGCTTGGACCTGGGTGATCTTACCGAGGGGGTCCTTAGATCCACGATGGCCACGCGGAGGGGCCTCGTAAGGGCCTCTTTGTAACCACCTACCCTTTCAGTTACTTTTTGGTCTGACTTGACCTTCTTTTTCGGATTAGAGGTGGAGGGTGTGCTTCCATCCGATCTAATCCTCTTGCTTGTGGAAGGTGTAGGCCTACCGGAACCAACCGCCCTGGGGCTAGCTCTGGGGGCTCTGTTGTTAGCGGTTGCATACGATGTTCTTTTAAGGTACTGTTGTGGTTGGTACACAGCGTCTTCGTGGCATTCTAAATATAAAATTAAAAGTTACAAGAAATGCCCTAAAAATGAGGCTAGGTTGTTAATTACCTCAGTGAAATACTTAATAAACCCCATGAATTCTAGCAGCAATTTTACTTGCACTTATCACGCACAGTACAGTAATATAAATAAATGTATTTCGTCAAACTTAGAGCAGTCCAACATATTAATATTTAATCACACATTACATTTCAACAAACATTTTTCTAAATAAACAGTACAAAAATTGGTCTACAATCAGCGTTACCAAATCTCCAACAGCATGGCTTGTAAGTGTAGGAGGCAGTTCTGTAATTGTTAATTTGTTAGTTACTTCATAATGTTCGAAGCGATAGCTAAATATAATAACAGTAACCATATTATTCTGTGTTCGTTTTACTTAAAACAGTTCAGAAAGTTATTGTTGTATAACTGGCAACTGTGTAGTTATGAAATAAAAAAGTAAATAATTCTGAAGTTAAATTATTAAAAACAAACAGCGAAATTACATCGAGTTGCAGCGTTGTTAGGCACTTGCTAAAATTTAATTCTTGATATAAGACACGTTGCTCGAAGTTTATCGCAGAAGCCTAGTAGGAATGCTGTTATGGGTCAAAAGTAATTATTATAAGTACCTAGGTAGTTAATTACCCTATCATTGATAAATCAGGTTATTACCTACAATATAATTTAGATAATATGTCAGGTTTCGTATGTCAATGTATTATTCCTAAATAGTTTTAACAGTAATTTGTACAACTAGTTTTGAAAGTCATATTTTTTTTCATGAATTTGCAGTTTGATAACGAGGGCTAAGCCCGAGTTAATCAAGCAAATAAATGAAAAACGGACTTTCAAAACGTGTTGTACACGTAGTTTCTTTGCATAGTAATCTCTTGGTCGAAATTTAGTCGAAAAGGACTTGACAACTGTCAAATTGACATTTTACGTTTAGAAAAACAAAATCCCCGAGTCAGTGGGAATACTATAAACAGTTAAGAAGCTTTACAAATTCAGCAATTCTCCATGAAAAAATAGTTATTTGTTTCATTAGTACAAAAACTGCATGATTTCGGGACAAGTAAGACAGATCACCGGACGACGCGCAGCGGAGTCCGGCGAGACTTACGCGTTCCGAAAACGCATTTTTTGTACGAATGAAACATACTATTTTTTCTCCATTTACTCATAAATTCGGTAATATGACTTATTATTTAGAATCAAACATTGTAGGTTATATTGTAGAACTGTCATGGCGCAAATAAACAATCACTGTACGGGAAAAATAAACAACAACGACGGCGACTGCCCAATATTGACAAAGCGTTTGCTTTTTATTTAAAATTTACCGTGTAAAACCCTATCTTGCGTCCATTTTTGTACTAGTGCAAATATGAATTGAAAAGTGTACAGTTGCCAAGGTAATTTGTAATCCCGAAATGACTTACTTTTTATACAAAATTATTCGACAATATGGCGTCTTATTCGTGTGGTTGGAGAAAAAGAGTTATTTTGATTTATTACACCGCAATAGCAATACCCAAGAGTTTTGGAAAAAGCTTGAGACCCTTGATTTGCGTTCAGCCAAAGAAGTTTCAATACCATCGCATTTATGAGATGCTAATAAAATTAATAACTATTTGACTGGCTGTGTACCTGCCAGTAACACGAGTAGTAGGGCGACACCAAAACTGGAGCAATCAAATTAATTGACCTAATTAAATCCGCGAATTAAATCCGCGGTTTGACCTAATTAAATTCGTGGTTTGATCTAATTAATCACATATGAAGTTTGATATGTAATTTACATATGTGTTACTGAATTAATTACGCATTAGATTCCCAATAAATTACGCGCGGCCATTTTTAATTTGCTTCCGGAATTACGCGGCGGCGCATGAATGGATTAACCAGAGTTCCATTAACCCTATAGAAAATTTTTCAGATTTTTTCTAAGTTCAATTTTTTTATTTTAAACTTCCCGGGGTGTCGGCCATCTTGGTTTTCTGCGCGCACACTTCTCACGGCTGTCGTTTTTAATTTTGAATTTTCGCGGAAATATTTGAATTTCAAACTGCTAAATCTTCCGTCTCCCTCATCGAAGCTGCTCTCTCTCTCTCTCTCTCTCTCATGCACGGAGGCCATTTTAATTTCGCTCGAATATTTTAAATTTTTTCAGATTTTTCTAAGCCCCAGTTTTGAATTTAACTTCTCCGGTGTCGTCCATCTTGGTTTTCTCACATTTATTTTAATTTAAAAAAAGCTTCCTGCGACGACCCATAGCCGGATCTGAACCAGCAACGGCAGTATTACGAGTCTGAAGTCTTAACCAACTGAGCTACAGAACATCGTGGTTGAATGCTATTAAAACTTCAACAGTTGTGTGCGGGTTCGACATCGAGCTTCCTTGTTGTAAACAAACTATTTTTTCAAAAATTTAAATTGTAAGAACTTGAATGTATAGCTTATTGTGTTTAAAGGTATATACAATTTTAAAAAAATTAGATTTGTAACAGTTTTTGCTAGAAATAATTATTTTTATAATTTACAATTGTCCCTACCTACTATAGGAAATTTCCGATCGGTTGGCGATAAGAGGTAAAGGCAGATCGTAAATATAAAAACGAGTTACAAATTTGATTTTAATATATTCCTGAAATACTAAGTATGAAAAGGTTTCATATAATATTATTAAATTATTTATAAAACCGCTGTTATTATCCATTGCCATATTTGGAATGCTAGAATATGGGGCCTAACAGGTCGTTGCCTGTCGGCCACAATTATATATATCAGCAATAAGATAACAAGAAGATATACGTATTGCTTGAGTAAGAAAGAGATATACATAGTAGCAAATATTGGAGAAGGCTTGATGAGTCCGAAGATATCCGCGTCTTATTGTATAAGAATGGTTGTCCCCTCCGCGTTTTTAATTTAATTTGCAAGCCGTCTCCTTAAAATCATGGGAACATATATGATTTTGTCGCTCCTGGAAAAAGCATGTTGCGACGAATAGCGATGAGTGGAATTTTTTAAAATATTGCCCATACTACAGTCATTTCGAAAAGCAAAAGGTTTTTATTTATAACTAAGCGTCTGAAATTGGGTCATTATATCTCTCAAAAGTGTATTTTAGTTTAAAAAATTCCAGTATAAATGCAAACGGACGAAAATAAAAACGCAATTGACAACAAATTAACATAAATTTGAATAAAACAGAGAATTTCGTTGAAAAATGTTCTGTTTTAGTTTTAAAAACTCTAGTATAAATGCAAACGAACGAAAATAAAAACGCAATTAGCCACAAAGTAACATAATTTTGAATAAAAACACACAATTTTGTTGAAAAAATGTTCTGTTTCACTTAAAATTTTCCAAAACTGACATCATGTCACTTGAAATTATACAAAACAACGACATTTTTATCCAATAAGCGATAAAAAATACACCATCTCACATTATTTCACTTAAAAAATGATCACAATTCGTTTTATAAATCGTTTTGTAAAACGTAAATGATGTAAAAACAGTTTTAAGAGTTATTTCTAAGCATAATTTTGCAAATGTTTTACACTTTTTTCTCTAACTTGTTGCAGTTTTAGTAAGCTTTGAATAAAAACACACAATTTCGCTGAAATATGTGTTGGTCCACATCATCTCACATAAATTTTTACAAAAACTGACATCATGTCACTTGAAATTATACAAAAAACGACATTTTTTACTCAACATACGACGAAAATTGAACAAAAATCACTCAATTACACAGCATCTCACATAAATTTTTACAAAATCGCCATCATGTTACATAAACTATGCATAATTTTGCAATTGTTTTACACTTTTTATAAAATGCACCGCTCAAAATTAAAAGAAATCCCAATTTCATTGAAAAAATCTACTACCACAATCATTACGATAAACAAAATTCAAAAAATCTTATACTTTTGATGGAAATATATGTATGTCGACCACAAATTAACATAATTTTTGAATAAAAACGCGCAATTCGTTGAAAAAATGTTCTGACACCATCAAAACACCCAATTTCATTGAAAAATCTTCTACCACAAGCATTTCTAGTAGCAAAATTCACGCACTTTCGCTGAAAAACGATCTGTTCCACATCATCTCACATAAATTTTCACAAAAATCGACATCATGTCACATAAATTATACAAAAACTGTCATCACGTCACTTGAAATTATACAAAAAACGATATTTTATTCAACACACGATGAAAATTGAACAAAAATAACGCAATTACACGCCATCTCACATAAATTTACACAAAAATCGACATCATGTCACATAAATTATACAAAAACTGCCATCATGTCACTTGAAATTATACAAAAAAACGACTTTTTTATCCAATAAGCGATAAAAAATACACCATCTCATATTATTTCACTTAAAAAATGATCACAATTCGTTTTATAAATCGTTTTGTAAAACGAAAATGATGTAAAAACAGTTTTAAGAGTTATTTCTAAGCATAATTTTCAAATGTTTTACACTTTTTTCTCTAACTTGTTGCAGTTTTAGTAAGCTTTGAATAAAAACACACAATTTCGCTGAAAAATGTGTTGGTCCACATCATCTCACATAAATTTTTACAAAAACTGACATCATGTCACTTGAAATTATACAAAAAACGACATTTTTTACTCAACATACGACGAAAATTGAACAAAAATCACTCAATTACACAGCATCTCACATAAATTTTTACAAAATCGCCATCATGTTACATAAACTATGCATAATTTTGCAATTGTTTTACACTTTTTATAAAATGAACCGCTCAAAATTAAAAGAAATCCCAATTTCATTGAAAAAATCTACTACCACAATCATTTCGATAAACAAAATTTAAAAAATCTTATACTTTTGATGGAAATATATGTATGTCGACCACAAATTAACATAATTTTTGAATAAAAACGCGCAATTCGTTGAAAAAATGTTCTGGCACCCTCAAAACACGCAATTTCATTGAAAAATCTTCTACCACAAGCATTTCTAGAAGCAAAATTTACGCACTTTCGCTGAAAAACGATCTGTTCCACATCATCTCACATAAATTTTCACAAAAATCGACATCATGTCACATAAATTATACAAAAACTGTCATCACGTCACTTGAAATTATACAAAAAACGATATTTTATTCAACACACGATGAAAATTGAACAAAAATCACGCAATTACACGCCATCTCACATAAATTTACACAAAAATCGACATCATGTCACATAAATTATACAAAAACTGCCATCATGTCACTTGAAATTATACAAAAAACGACATTTTTACTCAACACACGACGAAAATTGAACAAAAATCAAGCAATTACACGCCATCTCACATAAATTTTTACAAAAATCGACATCATGTTACATAAACTATGCACAATTTTGCAAATGTTTTACACTTTTTATAAAATGCATCGCTCAAAATAAAAAGAAATAGCAATATCGTTGAAAAAATCTTTTTATTTTAGCTTTAGATTTTGTAATTATTGCAGATTCGTGAAAAACAAAAGCAGAGTAGAAATAAAAAAACACAAACATAATGTAATAAACAAATATATTGTTCTTATTTCGTATAATACTTAATAATATAAATATAAATGTACAGCTGAATGTCTTATTTTCTAAAATTTGCTAGCAATTTACAAAATGGTAGTTTGAGGTGCACAACATTTCAAATTAAAAAGGCTGCAAGTAATAAAATCAGAATTTCATTGTGTCATTTTAAAGTTTAAGATGCACCCAATCTAGAATTCCCTTCGTTTTTGGTGTTGATCACATCTGCCTTAGAGGCGTTTCTCTAACGGCCCTTTTTTGGAGGCGTTTTCTTATCGGCGTTCTTTTGACTGAACCTTCTTGATGTGGACTTGGATGAGTAGCTGGTGTTTTTAATTTATATTCTAAATCGGACTCGCAGTTATCAGTTTCCATTTCGGTTTTTCCTGTAGTACCAGTCGGGGTTGGCTTCTTTTGCTGTTTAGGTTTAGCTAGCAGCACATTAGCAACGTTAAGGTCTTTGATGTAATCAGCAAACTGTAGGCGTCCGGGTGAATTAATAGTTTTTCGAGGCCGCAGAGTGTCGTGAACTAAATCGACTATGTTAGACGCCGGTAAAATTTCACCCTTTATAGTAACGGTACCCTTGTGATCTCAGCTCACATCGCTTAAGGTATTCGAAATGCGCAGGAAAACTTCAGCTTTTTTCTTAAAAGTTTTGGGAAGTGTAGATAAAATAACGGCATTTGATAGGCTGTCACTGGTTGTTTCAATAGGTATTTTGATTGGCTGCCGCGCCTGGTTTGTGAAATGAAGGAATCGTAACACTTGATTGTATTGCCCCCATTTATCGTGATCAGTTAATTTGAACTTTAAAACTTTTTGCATTTCGTCATCAAGCTGTGATAATATATTTTTCTCCGCATCATCGCCAGACTTAAGACGTTGGACAAATTCCGGCGATACAATCAACATCTTCCGCTCTTTGTCCATTTTAGTCGAAAAGGAGCTCAGTCGTTTGTTCTGGTAGAGCCGTCGTGAATAAACTAGCTTAAAATCAAGACTTTCATAATAAATATATAAAAAAATATGTCAGGTACGGGAATCGAACCCGTATTCTCTCTCGAGATCAGAGCTTGAATCTGACGCTATAACCATTCGGCCAACCTGCCTCCCTATATAAACGAGCACACTCTGCATAATTAAGAAAACATATAGTTTAAAAAGCCTTCTACATGCAATTTCATACAATATTTCATATAAATTAAGCCATGTACAAATTTCTAAATCGGTTTTGATATATATTTTATGGAAAGACTTGACTCTCAGCTGCCTTTTATTATTTTTTTGTGATGCGTCATCGCTGAATTTTACAAGTGCCATCCTGTCTGCGATGTGACGCACGCAGTGTTTCCATACCTTTTTATTTTAAAATTCTATAAAATCAGAGGTCCAAACTGCTGCCGCATCAGGTACCAGAGTACAATGGTTTAAAACGTGTTAGTGCGGCATCAGTCGGGCCTCTGGTTTTATAGAATTTTAAAATAAAAAGGGGTGGAGCCATTGCGTACGTCACACAGCAGACAGGTTGGCTCTTGTAAATTCAACGATGACGCATCACGACAAATAATAAAACGGCAGCTGAGGGTCATGTCTTTCGATAAAATATATATCAAAACCGATTTAGAAATTTGTACATGGCTTAATTTATATGAAATATTGTATGAAATTGCATGTAGAAGGCTTTTTAAACTATATGTTTTCTTAATTATGCAGAGAGTGCTCGTTTATATAGGGAGGCAGGTTGGCCGAATGGTTATAGCGTCAGATTCAAGCTCTGATCTCGAGAGAGAATACGGGTTCGATTCCCGTACCTGACATATTTTTTTTTATATTTATTATGAAAGTCTTGATTTTAAGCTAGTTTATTCACGACGGCTCTACCAGAACAAACGACTGAGCTCCTTTTCGACTAAAATGGACAAAGAGCGGAAGATGTTGATTGTATCGCCGGAATTTGTCCAACGTCTTAAGTCTGACGATGATGCGGAGAAAAATATATTATCACAGCTTGATGACGAAATGCAAAAAGTTTTAAAGTCCAAATTAACTGACCACGATAAATGGATCCAGTACAATCAGGTTTTACAAAGGTACCTTCATTTCACACACCAGGCACGGCAGCCAATCAAAATACCCATTGAAACAACCAGTAACAGCCTATCAAATGCCATTATTTTATCTACACTTCCCAAAATTTTTAAGAAAAAAGCTAAAGTTTTCCTACGCATTTTGAGTGCCTCAAACGATGTGAGCTGGGATCACAAGGGTACCGTTACTATAAAGGGTAAAATTTTACCGGCGTCTAACATAGTCGATTTAGTTCACGACACTCTGCGGCCTCGAAAAACTATTAATTCACCCGGACGCCTACAGTTTGCTGATTACATCAAAGACCTTAACGTTGCTAATGTGCTGCTAGCTAAACCTAAACAGCAAAAGAAGCCAACCCCGACTGGTACTACAGGAAAAACCGAAATGGAAACTGATAACTGCGAGTCCGATTTAGAATATAAATTAAAAACACCAGCTACTCATCCAAGTCCACATCAAGAAGGTTCAGTCAAAAGAACGCCGATAAGAAAACGCCTCCAAAAAAGGGCCGTTAGAGAAACGCCTCTAAGGCAGATGTCATCAACACCAAAAACGAAGGGAATTCTAGATTGGGTGCATCTTAAACTTTAAAATGACACAATGAAATTCTGATTTTATTACTTGCAGCCTTTTTAATTTGAAATGTTGTGCACCTCAAACTACCATTTTGTAAATTGCTAGCAAATTTTAGAAAATAAGACATTCAGCTGTACATTTATATTTATATTATTAAGTATTATACGAAATAAGAACAATATATTTGTTTATTACATTATGTTTGTGTTTTTTTATTTCTACTCTGCTTTTGTTTTTCACGAATCTGCAATAATTACAAAATCTAAAGCTAAAATAAAAAGATTTTTTCAACGATATTGCTATTTCTTTTTATTTTGAGCGATGCATTTTATAAAAAGTGTAAAACATTTGCAAAATTGTGCATAGTTTATGTAACATGATGTCGATTTTTGTAAAAATTTATGTGAGATGGCGTGTAATTGCGTGATTTTTGTTCAATTTTCGTCGTGTGTTGAGTAAAAATGTCGTTTTTTGTATAATTTCAAGTGACATGATGGCAGTTTTTGTATAATTTATGTGACATGATGTCGATTTTTGTGTAAATTTATGTGAGATGGCGTGTAATTGCGTGATTTTTGTTCAATTTTCATCGTGTGTTGAATAAAATATCGTTTTTTGTATAATTTCAAGTGACGTGATGACAGTTTTTGTATAATTTATGTGACATGATGTCGATTTTTGTGAAAATTTATGTGAGATGATGTGGAACAGATCGTTTTTCAGCGAAAGTGCGTAAATTTTGCTTCTAGAAATGCTTGTGGTAGAAGATTTTTCAATGAAATTGCGTGTTTTGAGGGTGCCAGAACATTTTTTCAACGAATTGCGCGTTTTTATTCAAAAATTATGTTAATTTGTGGTCGACATACATATATTTCCATCAAAAGTATAAGATTTTTTAAATTTTGTTTATCGAAATGATTGTGGTAGTAGATTTTTTCAATGAAATTGGGATTTCTTTTACTTTTGAGCGGTTCATTTTATAAAAAGTGTAAAACAATTGCAAAATTATGCATAGTTTATGTAACATGATGGCGATTTTGTAAAAATTTATGTGAGATGCTGTGTAATTGAGTGATTTTTGTTCAATTTTCGTCGTATGTTGAGTAAAAAATGTCGTTTTTTGTATAATTTCAAGTGACATGATGTCAGTTTTTGTAAAAATTTATGTGAGATGATGTGGACCAACACATTTTTCAGCGAAATTGTGTGTTTTTATTCAAAGCTTACTAAAACTGCAACAAGTTAGAGAAAAAAGTGTAAAACATTTGCAAAATTATGCTTAGAAATAACTCTTAAAACTGTTTTTACATCATTTTCGTTTTACAAGACGATTTATAAAACGAATTGTGATCATTTTTTAAGTGAAATAATATGAGATGGTGTATTTTTTATCGCTTATTGGATAAAAAAGTCGTTTTTTTGTATAATTTCAAGTGACATGATGTCAGTTTTGGAAAATTTTAAGTGAAACAGAACATTTTTTCAACAAAATTGTGTGTTTTTATTCAAAATTATGTTACTTTGTGGCCAATTGCGTTTTTATTTTCGTTCGTTTGCATTTATACTGGAGTTTTTAAAACTAAAACAGAACATTTTTCAACGAAATTCTCTGTTTTATTCAAATTTATGTTAATTTGTGGTCAATTGCGTTTTTATTTTCGTCCGTTTGCATTTATACTGGAATTTTTTAAACTAAAATACACTTTTGAGCGATATAATGACCCAATTTCAGAAGCTTACTTATAAATAAATACCTTTTGCTTTTCGAAATGACTGTAGTATGGGCAATATTTTAAAAAATTCCACTCATCGCTGTTCGTCGCAACATGCTTTTTCCAGGAGCGACAAAATCATGTTCCCATGATTTTAAGGAGACGGCTTGCAAATTAAATTAAAAACGCGGAGGGGACAACCATTCTTATACAATAAGACGCGGATATCTTCGGACTCATCAAGCCTTCTCCAATATTTGCTACTATGTTTATCTCTTTCTTACTCAAGCAATACGTATATCTTCTTGTTATCTTATTGCTGATATATATAATTGTGGCCGACAGGCAACGACCTGTTAGGCCCCATATTCTAGCATTCCAAATATGACAATAGATAATAACAGCGGTTTTATAAATAATTTAATAATATTATATGAAACCTTTTCATACTTAGTATTTCAGGAATATATTAAAATCTAATTTGTAACTCGTTTTTATATTTACGATCTGGCTTTACCTCTTATCGCCAACCGATCGGAAATTTCCTATAGTAGGTAGGGACAATTGCAAATTATAAAAATAATTATTTCTAGCAAAAACTGTTACAAATCTAATTTTTTTAAAATTGTATCTACTTTTAAACACAATAAGCTATACATTCAAGTTCTTACAATTTGAATTTTTGAAGAAATAGTTTGTTTACAACAAGGAAGCTCGATGTCGAACCCGCACACAACTGTTGAAGTTTTAATAGCATTCAACCACGATGTTCTGTAGCTCAGTTGGTTAAGACTTTAGACTCGTAATACTGCCGTTGCTGGTTCAGATCCGGCTATGGGTCGTCGCAGGAAGCTTTTTTTAAATTAAAATAAATGTGAGAAAACCAAGATGGACGACACCGGAGAAGTTAAATTCAAAACTGGGGCTTAGAAAAATCTGAAAAAATTTTAAATTCAAATATTCGCCCGAAATTAAAATGGCCTTCGTGCATGAGAGAGAGAGAAAGAGAGAGCAGCTTCGATGAGGGAGACAGAGGATTTAGCAGTTTGAAATTCAAATATTTCCGCGAAAATTCAAAATTAAAAACGACAGCCGTGAGAAGTGTGCGCGCAGAAAACCAAGATGGCCGACACCCCGGGAAGTTTAAAATCAAAAAATTAAACTTAAAAAAAATCTGAAAAATTTTCTATAGTAGGTAGGGTTAATGGAACTCTGGTTAATCCATTCATGCGCGCCGCCGCGTAATCCCGGAAGCAAATTAAAAATGTCAGTAGCACATATGTAAATTACATATCAAACTTCATATGTGATTAATTAGATCAAACCGCGAAATTAATTAGGTCAAACCATGGATTTAATTCGCGGATTTAATTAGGTCAATTAATTTGATTGCTCCAGTTTTGGTGTCGCCCTACTACTAACACGACTGGGACTACTCATTAACCTAATTCTGACATTGGCAATGGCAAGAGTGGATTTAATTCTCCTTTAGAACGGTGGACTACAAAACAGTTTTAAAAATAAGTAATGGCTTTCAATCGAATGCTGTTGGATACGACTATATCAATATAAAAATGATTACGCTATGCTGTTTTTTAATACTGCTTTTCATAACACATTTAATTAATAGTTGTTTACTGCATGGTAAATTTCCATCTAGTTGAAAACATGCTGTAGTTAAGCCTCTCCCTAAAACTAATAAACCAGTAGACTTTAAAGATCTCAGGCCTATAAGTATTTTGCCCACGCTGTCTAAAAATTTTAGAAAAAGTAATTTTTAATCAATTAATGAGTTATGTAACCACTAATCATATTTTAGCTGGAGTACAGTTTGGTTTTAGGGCTGGGTTTAGTTGCACAAAGGCACTGTTAAAAGTAACAGACGATATTCTCTCTGCTACTGATAAAGGTGAAATGACAATATTGGTACTACTAGACTCAAGTAAAGCATTTGACACTGTTCATCATGATACCTTAGTTCGTATTTTAGAAAGTTCAGGCCTGGATAATAATTCTACAACCTTAATAGCAGATTATTTAAGCAGTCGTTTACAAAGTGTCCAGTTAAATTGCAAGCCGTCAGATGCTTTACTAGTAGAGCGTGGTGTTCCCCAAGGTTCCATTTTTGGATCCTTGTTATATTCCATCTATACCTCTAACCTGATAAAAAACATTACGAATTGTAACATCCATGTCTATGCAGATGATACGCAACTGTTCCTACTATTGTAAACCGTTTAATTTACAGCGTGCTATGAAAGTGGTCAATACTAACTTACAATATATCTATGCTGCTTCCACTGAATTATCTCTCCTAATCAATTCTAACAAGTCAGTGTAGTTTTATTCTGCAATAAAAATGAGTATAAAAGGCTTTATAAAAATGTTGATATTAGAATGAACAATACTAGAATCCCACTAGTGGACAAAGATAAAAGTTTGGGCATAACCCTCGATAACACATTTCGTTATAAGGATCACGTATATAAGAGTATTACGCGTGGTTATCATAACTTAAGAAAATTCTACACTCATAGATCATACTTCAACCTAAATATGAAAAGAAACCTTTGCGAAGCCTTAATTCTCTCTCAGTTAAACTACTGTGTACCAGTTTACCATACTTCTATCGATGTAGCTACCTCCACTCGCATACAAAAACTTTAAAATTCCTGACTAAGTTTTATTTATGAAATTAAAAAGTTTCAACATATTTCACATAAATTAGCGGAATGTGGTTAGTCATCAATGCAAGATAAACGAAAATTACAATGTCTATGTCTGTATCACAAGTTATTATCATAGAAAACTCCTCCGTACCTGTACAATAAGATCACGTTTCGTACTGACATCCATAATGTAGCAACTAGATTTAGGGGGATAGTTTCTTCTCAACAACACAAAACTTCTCTCTTTGAGATATCCTGTCCTTATCAGATATATACCATGTACCTACAATAATATCAAGGAATCTCTTAAGGGTTATTCATGAATACTTTAAGTTTAGTTTATGTAAATACTTAAAATTACCTTAGAAATTAGGCAGGTTGCGATTTATCTAGTTTTCTCTTACCCATCAAGGTGAAATGGTAGAACAAACACGGTTTTTGAAAAAAACCCGATTTGAATTTATCCTTGAGATTAAACGATCAAACAATTAAATACTTGTATTAAGTTTAATTGTACATTTATGAACTACTTTGTTAACTGCGACTTTTATCAATTACGTTTTGATCTGTTAATTATTCTCTGGATTCTTGTATGTCCGTTTGTATATTGTTGAAATTGTTAATATTGTTGATATTGTTATTGTTAATATTGTTTAATAAATTATTATTATTATATTATTATTAAAATAGTTAAAAAGGTGTACATTTTTTGACGATTTTTACATTAAAAAAAGTGGGACTTCTAATACGATTTTTCGTTAAAAAAAGACGACTTTCACGATCACTATGCAAAAAAGTTATTTCCTACAACATTTCAATTCCATGTATTTTGGTCGTCTATCCTGAATTCTCAAAGTTTTTTCAACATTTTTGGCAAGCTGCTTATTCTTTCGGCCATTTGACAACCTGTGCTGCTGCAGGAAGGAATATTCTGTGAAATACATTTGTGAAGTCAAATGTCCCATTTATTTGGGATAGTCGCTTCATCCTTGTTTGAGAAGTTTATGTTGTGTTCGTCTTTAGCATCGGACTATGTGCCTGGAAGAAGTACCTTTGAGTTTTGCTCAAAAACAAACATATTCTGAAATTGTATCTAAGCCAGCGCTTGGTATCACTTTATTAGCAAACGGGGCAAGACACCACAATGGTAGGTCCTAGATTTAGTTGTATTATTGGTTTCGTTTTTAAGCGTCCAAAATTTTCAGGTTATTTTAGTTACAATCAAAAGCATCCTGTCGTAATAGGGAAAGCCACCTTTTCGCTAAAGATTTGTGTTTCGAGTTAATTTTAACAAATTCTCCAAATACCAGATTTTCTTCATAGTTAGATAAATATACTCGTCGAGTAGCTTAGAACTTATTTAGGGTAAATATTTTGAATGATTAAAGTCACCATTCAAGTCGGTTGAATTAAGTTTAATTATTACCCTTCATCCGACTAATTTCAACTGACTATGATTTTAATTAATTACTAAGCGTATTCTGTGGTTTTTTTTTACACAAAACCAAATACTGCAAATCTGTAGAACCTCTCTATTGATTATTAATAACGTGAGAAGGTTCTTGCATTTGTAGGTTTTGGAACAAATTCAATCAGAACCCAAAATGTAACCTCTACTAACGCTATTCCTGTTATGTGCTATTACTGCACATTTGAGCACATCGTGACTTCATTATACGATACCGAGCAATTTTTTGGTGATGTGAATTACTCATTCTAAGATCAATCTTTGTACGATTTATTTTGCCTAAATTTTAATAACTGTTATTTTTTATTATACTGATGCTTTTTAAAACGATTCTCTTTTACTATTGTGATCTTCACTGTGATATTTGGTCTGGTTTACCGTGCTTTGTGTAAGTACTACCGAGCACTCTTCTTTATTGTAATCATACTGACCCGTTATTTATGCATGCAAATTGTATTTGTGCGCTTAGCGTCCTCTCTCCTTTTCAGCTTTTGGTCTAGAAGAGCCTTTCTACATGTACCTTTTTTGATTAAGTGCTTGGGTTAGTGGCTACTTGGTGCATTTTCGAGGTTAGAGTCTCTAGTTTAACCCAAGACCAGCTTCGGCAGAAGTTGGCTGTTTTCTGCTATTCTTCTAGTTTACTGCCAGAGTGACGTAACAACGCATTCATAATTAAATAAAATTTCCATCCTCAAAAGCAAATGTTATTTGGACTACATAGTCGCTAAATGAAATGAAAGCCGTCTATTATTTTAGCAATTAAATAAACAATGTTAGGTGAACTCCAAAATTACTTAACCCTTAAGTGGCCAGGTGGGGTGTCTAGATCACACCATACATATAAATACTAGATGAGTTTTTTATGGTTAGGTAATAGGGAGAGGAGAGACATATAAAAACATATATTTGACATTTACCTTCTCTCTCTATTTTGAAGGGTGGGGGTAACTAGAATTTTAAATAGGATGATGTCCTTTTGTTTATAAAATTAAAATCTACGTAAAAAACTGCATGTGTACAAACCATTTTTATATTTGCTTTTTAAGTTACGAAATTATGATTTATTAGGTTATAAAATAAAAAAGAATGTTAATCGTTAAAACGTCAAAATTCTCAACTGACTTAAATAAAAATATATCATCTTCATGGAAACGAGTAATGATTCTGAAATAAGTGAACTTGATTTATTGGTAAAACTTATTTATTTTGTAAATTTAATCAAAATTTAGTTAATCATAATTCCGTAACCAAAATTGGAAACACAAAAATGTTTTGTACACTTACGTAGTTTTTTACTTAGATTCGAATTTTTATAAAAAAATTTAATCAAAAATACATCATCCTATTTACTATTCCAAAGTTACCCCCTACCCCTCAAAATGGAGAAGGGAGGTAATTATAAAAAATACGTTCAAATATGTCATTTCATCTTCCTATTACCATACCAAATTTTAATGAAAATATTTGAAATCGTTTTCGCGATATTGCCTTGTAACATTTTAAAAAACTCACCTAGTATAACCAAATTTAGCTAATTTAATTGCCTACCGCTACCATTTCTCTAGTACCTTCCAGTTATAATCCAGTATCTTACAGACTTACATAAGTTTCAGACGTGTAGTTAAAAAAAATGCTCCTATTTCCTTCGTGGTGTACAAGACACCCCACTGGACTAGCTTCAATAAGTATGATTTAATTGTTTTGTATCAAACGTTACCATACCTGCGGTCTTCCTTGAAGGGGATACTAATACTTAAATAGAGTAATAGGTACATAAATTTACATGGTACCACTTCGAACATAAGGCTGTAACTCTAGCTTCCGTATGAATTTGGTTAAACAAATATTAAATAATATATTGAAATTTACAAGTCGCCGACCTCAACGGTATCACAAATCACGGCGTGTCAATGGCCCAGAAGATAACGAGCGTGGACGATGGCCGCATCCAGAAATAACGGGAGGTACACAAAGGCGAGCCGCGCGCCGTTTCTCCCCCACCTATAAACATCCAAAGCCGTATAAAAGCAGTTGCAGAGCTCATTTAGACGAATTTTCCACCGAGATTTCCGCCGACATATTTCCAGATCCCGATTCCAGTACCCGAACCCGAAGCTTGAGCTTGGCTCAGGTTTATCCGTCCCCTTCCTGTTTTACCGTCCTGTCCGAGGAGATTTTTCTTGGATCCTCTGCGAGGATCACTTTTCCTGTAAAACCTGTTGAAACCCGAAGCCAATTCTGACCTGGTGATTTGAAATAGAATATCTAGGTCATTGGCTTAAACCTTCTTATTAAAATCTGTTAGAACCCGAAGCCAATTCCAACCTGGTGATTTGAAAGAGAATATCTAGGTCATTGGCTTCAACTTTCTTATTAACTGTCAAAACCCAAGGCTAGTTTCCACCTGGTGATTTGAAAGAGAATATCTAGGTCACTAGCTTTACGACTCCAGAAAACCGGAATTCCTCAGTCCGTTTGGGAAGCCGACCACTATTAACAAAGCTGCAAGTTCTGAATTTCCCCCTTGCATTGCAAATTCCGAACTTGAGCCTATAAATCCAATATATAAAGCCACAAGTTATGCGAGTCGATTTGCTTTACTAATTACTGGGATTACAGCTAGCGACTTACCCAAGCACTCTCTAAGACCTGGGGAAATACGAACCGCGGGAATCATCCCCATAGAGCACTGCAAACACATGGATATTTGGCGGTTAATCGGCGAACCAGCTATCGGCTACAACGCAGGATTTTCCTGCTTTGTGTCACATCTCCAGGGAGCGTATTGATAATAAGTGTAGCTGCCCAAACCGGGTGAGAAACAGTTTTAATTTGTTATTTGTTTACAGTAGCCGAAATCTGAAGCCGGCCAGAAATTGACAGTTTCCACAGCGCCGTCGCAACCGTCCCGATATACCACGAATTAGAAGCCAGAGCGATCACGACGTCCCAAGACAGATCCAACACGAGGCCAGTAGGCACGCCTAGCACGGGTGTAGACCTGGTTGCAGCATCCGTAGGGACAAGCAACGCCGTTTTATTACAAGAACTCTACTTTATTCAATATACATTTCATTTTCGTTATTACATGAATACTTATTGTGTATTATAGCTAAAAATAATAAATTGTTATACTGGATACTCCGTTGGTGTTTGCCTGCTTATTTACGTATGTCTGAGTGAACAATTGAACCCACCTCCAATTTATGAGCTACCCCGTGGTTAAATAAATATTCATATCCTTATAAGACGGGTTGGATGTTACATTGGCGCCCGAGAGTAGGAACGCGAGCTCAGATATATGTACATAAGTTAGAAAACACCCACCTGCAGCTTCAGGAAATGGCGCCCGAGTCCGGAAAACCCTGAAAAATACGGAACCAGCAAATTTTTTTGTTATTTAAATAATGCATTAAACCTGTTACAGCCTAGCCGTCCGAGATGTTGCAGGTCTATAATTCCGAGTTCCCCGTCCAGGTCATGTCCTTTGCAGATAAGATCTTTCCGAAATCCCGTCCAGTCCAGAAAGTCCTTCTGCAACCCTCAGGGACCAGTTTGCATACTGGTACGGGCTTTGCGACCCCGGGGTACCCTACCGAAGAAAACCAAAAAGAAGGCTAAAAAGAAGGCCAAGAAGAAAGCCGAAGTCCTGTCCTTTCCAGATAAGATCTTTCCGAAATCCCGTCCAGTCCAAAACGTCCTTATGCAACCCTCAGGGACCAGTTTGCCTACTGGCACGGGCTTTGCGACCCCGAGGTACCCTAACACAGAAATCCAAAAAAAGGCCAAAAAGAAGGTCAAGAAGAAGGCCGAAGTTCGTAGTCTGCAGTCAGTCCGAAACAATCCCGATGTCCCGTCCGTAGAAATTTTGCAGGTACCCGTGCAAGCACCTGGTGCGCCTGTAAATTGGGGTATGTTAGTTTAGAATGTGCCCCAAAGAATGTAAGTATATATGATTTCCAAATGTGAGTTTGAATGCCGCCCTAGTTAGTGCGAATATTACCCCTGATGTTTTCCGCTGATATTTTCCATTTTGAAGCGTGCTCCTCTGTCACAGTGAACCCGGATGTTGACAGGAGAGAGTAGACTACTGGTCGAAGCTTGGAGGTAAAAATGCGTTGTCGGTGCCGGAATCCTGAGTCCTGTATGCCGTTTTCTGGAAAGTGTACGCTGGTCCCCGCAGCCTCTGCAATTTTCTCTAGTGAGATTGTTTTGTGAAAAGAGGTTATTCTGCAACCTGAATCCTTTCGCATACTTAGAATCTCCCAGTATAAATGTACGTCGATACCGCGACTTATACAACGATTCCAGAGATGAATGCACCTGTGTACCCACTCCGTGAGTATGAAACTCTTTTCTTAATCCAGATAAGCGTTAGAGAGTGTTCCAGATGAATGCATTTGTAACGGTGCGATTGATATTATGAAACTCTTTGCTTAATCCAGATAAGCGTTAGGGAGTATTTTAGAATGAATGCACATGTACAAGTGCGATTGATGTTATGTTCCAGATGAATGCATTTGTAACAGTGTGATTGATAATACGAAAGTTTTCCCTTCTGAAGCGTACTCCATTGCTACCGTAAACTCGGATAATAACTGGAAGTTGTAGATTTATCGAAGCTTGAAGGAGAGAATGTGTTTACCAGAATACTGTTCACCGTTTGACCGAAATTGTATGCTGGTCCCCGCAGCTTCTACAATTTGCCTTGTGATTCAATTATGTGTCAGAATAGGTTCTCCTGCAACCTAGATGTTTTGCATGCCAATTTAGCCCGGAACGAATGAAGGTCGACACCGCGACCGTCGCATATTGTCCTGTAGAGAGGCAAGTCCCTTGCCCTAGTTTTGCATGTGTATCAGCTCAGTAATTCTGAATGTTTGAAAGTTTGGAAAGTTTGAACTTTGGCCGAATTGCAAACTGAGACCGCAGTTTTGCAACCGTCTGCAACGTAAGTTTGTGTGCACTCCTTGAACGTGGTATTTCGCCCTAGTGCCTATAAGAAACGCGCGTTCACTCCATAGAGTGCAAAATTTTGGTGCAGTAAAATGCACCCCATGAAATGGCATCCAGGCCATTGCCAGAATGAATGATTTCCGAATGTATGCTGAAGAATATTCCGTAATGATATTCTGAAGGACCTGCAGGTCGAAACCGCGACACCGCCTTGTCCTGTAGAGTGCATGTGTATCACATATGTTTAGAGTAAACAAAATTTTACTCAGCCTGTATATAACTCCCGAGGAAACGCCTGTTAATATTCTAGCACCCTCGCGTTTCCCAGTATGAATGTTTTCTGTGTCCCGTCTGATTAACCACTAGATCAGCAGGTGTTCCCTGTATTGTTCCACAAACCTTTTTGATGAAGATGCCCACCGAGCTCCCGTTTCCTCCGATGGGAACTGCATAAGTAACGCTAGCTTCCGTATGAATTTGGTTAAACAAATATTAAATAATATATTGAAAATTATACGTCGCCGACCTCAGCGTTATCACAAATCACGGTGTGTCAATGGCCCATAAGATAACGAGCGTGGACGATGGCCGCATCAAGAAATAACGGGAGACACACAAAGGCGAGCCGCGCGCCGTTCCTCCCACACCTATGAACATCCAAAGCCGTATAAAAGCAGTTGCAGAGCTCATTTAGACGAATTTTGCACCGCGATTTCCACCGACATATTTCCAGATCCCGATACCAGTACCCGAACCCGAAGCTTGAGCATGGCTCAGGTTTACCCGTCCCCTTCCTGTTTTACCGTCCTGTCCGAGGAGATTTTTTCTGGATCCTCTGCTAGGATTACTTTTCCTGTAAAACCTGTTGAAACCCGAAGCCAATTCCGACCTGGTGATTTGAAATAGAATATCTAGGTCATTGGCTTAAACGTTCTTTTTAAAATCTGTTAGAACCCGAAGCCAATTCCGACCTGGTGATTTGAAAGAGAATATCTAGGTTATTGGATTAAACACTCCTATTAACTGTCAAAGTCCAAGTCTAGTTTCGACCTGGTAATTTGAAAGAGAATATCTAGGTAACTAGCTTCACGACTTCAGAAAACCGGAATCCCTCAGTCCGTTTGGGAAGCCGACCACTATTAACAAAGCTGCAAGTTCTGAATTTTTGCCTAGCATTGTAAATTCCGAACTTCAGCCTATAAATCCAATATATAAAGCTGCAGGTTATGCAAGCCGATTTGCTTTACTAATTACTGGGATTACAGCTAGTGACTTACCCAAGCACTCTCTAAGACCTGGGGAAATACGAGCCGTGGGAATCATCCTGATAGATCACTGCAAACACATGGATATTTGGAGGTTAATCAGCGAACCAGCTTTCGGCTACAACGCAGGATTTTCCTGCTCCGTGGCACATCTCCATGGAGCGTGTTGATAATAAGTGTAGCCGCACAAACCGGGTGAGAAATCGTGTAAACAGTTTTAATTTGTTATTTGTTTACAGTAGCCGAAATCTGAAGCCGGCCAGAAATTGACAGTCTTCACGGCGCCGTCGCAACCGTCCCGATATACCACGAATTAGAAGCCCGAGTGATCACGACGTTCCAAGACAGATCCAACACGAGGCCAGTAGCCACGCGTAGCATGGGTGTAGACCTGGTTGCACCGTAGGGACAAGCAACTCCGTTTTATTACACGAACTCTAATTTATTCAATGTACATTTTATTTTCGGTACTACATGAATATTTATTGTGTATTATAGCTAAATATAATAAATTGTTATACAGGATACTCCGTTGGTGTTTGCCTGCTTATTTACGTATGTCTGAGTGAACAATTAAACCCATCTCCGATTTATGAACTATCCCGTGGAAAATAAATATTCATATCCTTATAAGAAGGGTTGGATATTACACGGCGATATATCAGCATGCAACCACTTCAAAGAGGACGGTGGATTGGCGACAAAAGTTACTCATATACATTTTAATCTAGCGGAAATTCAGAATTCGTACGATACCTCAAGCCATAAAGGGAAAAATCAGTGTCCAGCAGTTTTCTCACCAAATATGTACGATACACGTAAAACAATCGAAAGAAGGCGTCATGCCAAGGTCAGCGAGAGATGCTCTTAAGTGATGATGCACAAGAAGTGGTCTGGCGGCTTGGAATGTAGTTAACTCCATGGATTAACTTCACATGCGTGTGATATTCTGGTTCGATATAAAATGGATATTTGGTGGACCGACGATAGAAGAGACGGTATAAGACGGAAATCCCCATTGTTAATATGGATAGCACAACTCAATGAATCCAATTAAATCACGTTGCCTTGCGGCCGGTAATGTTTTGTTTGGAAATACCACAGTCACGACCCATAGTAGCATTACCACCTGCAGAAATTCTTATCTCGACACAACTTTGCCACCCGCTTAAAAGCTAAAGCATAGCTAACGGCCAAATGTTTGCGCTGGCATTTAAGCGACCTCTTCTTCAACGACATTCTGCTTCTAATGTGACGGATTGACTGCCGGTAAAAAAACAAAATTTCCATTGGAAAGGATGGATTTCTGGCGTGGGGCATCACGTCAGGGCAACATAGGTAATTCCTCATGAAGTTACACGAACGTTAATACTAGGTAACATAATCTCCGTAAGTGCGGAGTGTATTGGCGAACAAAGAATTTTGAGACCGATGCAATTTCTGCAGACTACACGTATTCTTTTCAACGTAAAGCCCCCGTGTTTAGTCAGCGGTCTAGTCTGCCCAATGCCATCTAGCAGCAAGCAAAATTACGCTTGTAAGTTCAGAAAATGTCTTGGGTGTCCCGCAATTCCGGATTGTGTATTTAGTTGCATACCCTCATTTTTCATTTTTGTGACATTTTTGGAAATCCTTGAGCTTTAAGGGATGCTACTGGTTTTTAAAAATAGAATGTTAGTATGAGATCCGGCGGCCATCTTAAGGCATTGATTCGTGATATTGGTCTTGAGTGCTGTGCCTACTTTTTCTGTAATTTTGCTTCATGCAGATTACAATTCTAGAATTATGATGAAAATCGTTGCTCCCGTTTAAGAAATTATGTGTGAGATTGCTAGAATCATTTTGGTTAAACTGGGATACGATATTATTTATGCAAAATCACCTAGGTGTGGCCTTCCAATTTTGCTACGTTTCTGTCGTCCGGTTATGAACATGGATTTCGATATTGTGTGTTATTTTAGTTCTTTCTTTCTCGTACCCTCTTGTGGCTTGTTAGTGCCATGCTTTGCTTGTGTTTCCCCTTGGGCTCTGATGTCGCCTTCTGTAAGACCTGGAAGACCAATTCCTACACACTTCTGAGCCCGTCGGTTACTCTAACTGCTTCCGAGCCATACCCTATGATCCACATTTGCTTGGAAGGCATCTCATCCGCATCCCCAACCCCATTAACCTGCACGACGCTTCTCTGTTATACATTCACCAAGATACCTTCAGCGTATAACGCATGCGTGTTTACAGTCACACGAGTTCTTAGACCGATAATACCAATCCTTGTAGTATCTGTAATAATGGGAGCGGTTTTTTACTTACGGTTACGGTGGGGGATCTCTAGCCGATGATACAGAGAATTTAAGAATTCTATCGCCACGATGTATTCACCTCGAACTCTCAAGTTGTAGTTAATTAGTTTAGTTCTCTTTATATGTATTATATACTAGAGTGGCAGGTCTTTTTGCGCTTTCGGTATCGTTCAACTCGGAAATTACCACGTCGCTGAACGATTAAAATTAATACTTATGAGAGTGACTACTGGAGTCAAACTAGAAAACTAAGTGTGTTATAGACCCTGGGCGAATGGTACCATTCGCGAAGTTTCGCGTTTTAATAATTGACGATGTTAAGCGATTTGATGAGACTCTTGTTTTCAGATAACGCTGTGCTTTTATTTTAAGTTATCCTATAGTGGTGTTGCGTGTGTTCGAGAGACAATTGCGAGTAAAAATCGTAGAGTTTGTTTTTTCACTAGGTACATTTATTAAAATTACAATAAAGTTAGTTGTTTTTACAATATTCAAAACTACCTAAGTTAAACTATTAATCCTACGACTAGTTACCCCCCCCCCCCAATTCTACTCAGGAACTAGCTGGAAAAAATTTGCTACTCTACGAAACAATTCCGAACTCGCAGTGTTGTAAAGCAAGACCGATTATTTAATTTTTTTGTGGACAGAAATTCCCCGTGTAGCATATTTTCGAATTAAGTTGTTCTATCAGCCAGGCATTGTCTAGAAATTTAAATGTTATCAGAAGAGGTAAAGCATAAAATTAAATCTTATATACTTTTTGCGTAAAGGGTTGATGATGCGAAATAGTTGGAGGCACACACATCTAACAACTGGTTTACTCTAAAAATGTGACATGTCAAAAGTTCGATAAGTCAGGTATCTCTATTTTAATATAAATTAACTAGAATCAAAGAGCGTATAATGAGAAGAGACTCAGCGCTGGGCAGTATTAGCGTATAGCTTAAAAACTCCCGCCCGCTAGGCTTCCAGGTCTTATCCCTCTGACGTGAGGGATCCCAGTTAAACAGCTCAGAGCAAAACCATGATTCTAGAATTCGTTGGTTTAAAAACTGAAGTGCGGTGTTGCTAAGGTTAACACGCCCTTCGAACGATAACAACTGGGTTACAAAACCCAGGTAGACAAAATTTCTCATTGTCTCTTTTAGCCAAAACATTGAAAGTAGACCGATTTTAGAAATATTACGTTTGCGTCAAGCTATCGTTGCTTTCAAATATAGCAATTATCTGTTTTTATCGTGGTTTTATGCTATTTCGTTGTTTGTATATTTTTTTGTAATTGCAATCGCAAAATAATATAAATAACTCAGTTCCTTAATATCACCAACAAGTTTTTAGGCAGCTATTAAAAGCCATCTGACAACAAACGATAATCGATGTGGATTCCCTTTTATTAGCTCATACTTTGTTTTGTTTATTATTGTTACCGGCCTGGAAAGATTAAGAGCATCTGGAACTCGGCCTTGTGAAGGTCAACCGCTCCTCGTACGGCTCATTGTAAAGCCCAATTCGTTTAACTTGACCAAAACATAATTTTACGTGGGCCATAATCCCTACCTAGACCGTTCTAAGACGACGAAAAAGAATTTGCTTAATCTTAAAAATTACCAATATTCAACCAAAAATGTAAACAACTGTGTTTTTCATGGTGTTTTGCTTTTAAAGTAGGTACTTAAAACTTTCAAAATAATTACATTTAATGCAACTTGAAATCAATGTTTTTAGAAAAATGCGGCATTAATTAGAAACCTTCAAAATATGCATTTATGGTATAAAACGCTAAGAATATTATCCTAAACCTGGTTATGAGTTTCTATTGAAAAGTAGATTAAATCAATCATGTTTTTGCTACTCCACGGCGCGGCGTAAGGGTGGACACATTTAAATATGCGCCAATAACATCGGTAGAGATAGAGAGAAGTTTCTCTATTTACAAGACTATTTTAACAGACCGCAGGCAATCTTTTTCACCGGAAAATTTGGAAAAATACATTATCATAAATTGCTTTTACAATATTTTTAATTAATCATCTATTAACTATGTAATACAATTTAATATTTTTATTATACTGCGTTTATATTTAGTTTTTTTTATTTTGTAAATAAAATCACCTTTTGAATTTTTTCTCTTAATTAGCTTTTTTGAGTGCTTATTTTGGCTTCTGTTTTGGCTTTTTTCAGGTTTAAAGGCTTATTATAAGCGCTTATTCTGCAAAAATAAATGCTTTTTAATCAGCGCTCTACTCATTAGTCATTATACATCCAACCCGCGATAGAAGAAGCAACTTTAGAAAAATGTTCTATTGTATATGTCGCTGGTTACGTGGCATATAAAACTTTGAAAAAATATAACTGTGCAGCTTGTTTAAGTTTCATGCGTACAAATGAGTCATTACACACAGCAAGTGAACTACTTTTATTAGAAAGAGATGACAGTAAAAATGAGACTTTGATTCTGCGGATGATAGATGTTAATCGCATATCTCTATTTCTGTCTAACGCATACAAAGCCCATAAACTATATTCTAACTCTCATTCAGAGGCTGTATTTTACCCAAACAAATTCGAGTGGTCCATTTTAAAAATCAACAGAACATCGCGCGCTTCTGGTCGGTCGTAAAAAACAATATATTTGATAATCATACGTCAATGTTTAACACTATTAACAGCATTTCTAAATAAATAATAAAACATAATAACATATAATTTGCATGAAAGCTATTGACACAAATGTATCCTTGATATTCTACACAATATTGAATACATATAAATTAATGTACACTTGTGCTCATAAAAATGGAGTACACTTACTGTTGGACTGATTTTTGTAATATTTTATTTTGTAATACCGGTCGGTTTGAAACATCGATAAAGTGAAATTATTTGTTGTATTAAGTTACAAGAAAATAGTTAAATAAAGATATAGTATAAAAAATTTATTTAATAATGCGAATAATACGACTTTTCACATCAGTGCAACAGTAAGTGTATTCCATTTTTATGAGCACAAGTGTATGTATTTTCAAACATCATAACGGTGACGTTTGTGACTTGATTGTCAAGGTAAAAGTGGCTGATTAGGCATAAAAAATGCTGCTTTATCTGCCTAGTCATATAAAATAACAAAACCAAACATTTCAACAACTCGTATTCGAATATCTTAATTGTAAAATTTCTTCTATTTTGCCCATCACTACTTCCTTCTCAGAATGCGATGGCAATGTGGCAACATGGCCAATAAATCTTTGTGCTGGGATAATTTTATGGTTGTGCCAGTTGGTGTCAGGTAGAAAAGTCCAAGGGACATTTGCTCCCTGCAAATATATTCGAGAAATGTGGGTATACAACCCAATTAACAAGCAATACGTTCACAGCCATAAGCCTGCGCCTCTTCTCATTATATGCTCTTTGCTAGAATGGTATTCTAAGATTTGGAGTTTAAAACATAACAAAAACGAAAAGGGGGTGAAAAATAAATGTCCATAAAAATTTACCTGGAAAGATAAAAAATCAATTTTGCCTAAATTAAATATTGGTATGCACTGCAATTGAATGTGATACCAATTAAATTATTATAACTAGTGAGGTTTGTGTTAAACCGCTAAAGGTTTCAATTGTGTGTGCGCGAAATCTAGTTGAATTAAAATGAGTGGTTTGTAAAAGCGAATTTGCTGAATAATAAGAGAGAAAGTGGTGTGCGCTGCGAAAAGAAAGAAGCTATTGTTGGGGAAAAGTCGATTTACCAGTTATTCTGCTTCTTCTTCTTCTTCCTCCTGAACATCATACACAATAAGCTAAACAGCATATTATCAGCTGAAATTTTCCAATCCGTGGATTATTTTAAAAGAGAAGTTACCGAATGAAGGTTACAAATTAATGTTAACCTATTTAAAAAGTAGTTTTATTAAGATTCAAAGGCATAATGACGATAGCAACTACATGGAAATAATTGACAACTAAAAATTATTCTGAAAATCGTACGACACTCATTAATGACCAATAGAAAAATTAGTTCACGAGCCGTAACCAAGACAATAAAAAAATTTCTTGTAAATTTTTATGTTGGTAGACATTACTTCCTTTTAGGGTTTGTGTCGTTACGATTTTCTTACCGAATCTGCATTCGAGCATTAATTCATATCCGGAAATTATTTTTCGTGCATTCCAACAACGACCTAATTTGCCCTCGCGTCCCGCTCGGGCAAATTAATACGACGTTGTTGAAACGCACTTAAAAAAATTTCCGGAAAGAATTAATGCTCTTATGAGATTACATGTGAAAATCGTATGACACTCATTAATGATCAATAGAAAAATTCGTTCATGAGCCGTAACCAAGACAACAACCAAATTTCTTGGAATTGTTTGGTAGGTAGACCAACCTAACTGTGAGGGTTTCTGTGGTTACGATTTTCTTACCGAATCTGCATTCGAGCATTAATTCATATCCGGAAATTATTTTTCGAGCATTCCACCAACGTCCTAATTTGCCCTCGCGTCCCGCTCGGGCAAATTTAAACAAATAAAGTATGTCTATTGAATTCAATTTTATGAGGTAACTTCTCACTTTAATTAATCTCAAGAACAACGTGCTGAGTTACGGATGTCCGATTGTGGAACATCCTGTATACTAAGTTTTTTTTTTAAATAATTTAGTGGCATTTGATCTAACCGAAATGATCTACCTTCTTGCCTGGAGAAATGGTGGTGTATTTAGGTAGTAATTTCACATTATGTTATGCTTGTTGTTCGCCCATTATCTGAATGAATTACTTCTTCAAATTTCCTGTTATTCGATGTAAGTAAAAATATTAAATTCAATAGCCTATAGAATGTTTCTTCATATTTTTAAAATAAACAACTTAACTAAACTTGGCTTTCCGTTTTGTTTTCAGGTATTACATTCAATAAATCCGGACTCATCATTGTTGCTGTAAGCATAAACGTGGAACATGAATTGGTTGAATATAATATAAGTACCTACTTAATGAAACAAGCAGCATGTTACGTGAGCCACTGATGCAGGGCAATGAAATGTAGTTGCAAATTTACATGTTGCGCAAGAGATCATTTGAGACACTATGGACAGAAAGGCTTATTACGAATTGGATATTAAACAGGAAGAAGTTGAGGTAAAAGATGAATTGTCAGGTACGTGTGCAGCAAATGAAACCTTAAACGAAGAGTTTGTTTGTGAGGTTTCTGAATATGAAACTAATTTTTCGGAACCGATCATGGCTCACACAAACCAATTTTCCGAATGTGAAAATGAAACCACTAGGAAATGTAAGTCAGTTAACCATGTTAAGACTCTTAAACGTCAAAAACCTTATGTGTGCTCTGTTTGCAAGTATAAAACAGCAAAAAGAGGTTATTTGATGGACCACATGAAGACGCATACAGGAGAAAAACCATATTCCTGTTTTGTTTGCGGGTATAAAACTGCACAAAAAGGTAGTTTAGTGATCCATGTGAAGAGGCATACAGGAGAAAAACCTTATTCTTGTTCTATTTGCGAGTATAAAGCAATTCGAAAAGGTAATTTAGTGGAACAAATGAAGAAGCATACAGGAGAAAGTCGTTATTCTTGTTCTATTTGCGAGTATAAAGCAACCCGGAAAGATCATTTTGTGGAACACGTAAACATGCATATGGGAGAAAAACCTTATTCGTGTTTCGTTTGTGAGTATAAAACAGCACATAAAAGTACTTTAGTAAAGCATGTGAAGAGGCATACAGGAGAAAAACCTTATTCTTGTTCTATTTGCGAGTATAAAGCAAGTCGAAAAGGTAATGTAGTGGAACACATGAAGAGGCATACAGGAGAAAAGCCTTACTCTTGTTCTGTGTGCGATTATAAAGCAATTCGAAAAGGTAATTTAATGGAACACATAAAGAAGCATACAAGTGAAAAACCTTATTCTTGTTCTGTTTGCCAATATGAAACAACCCGCAAAGATCATTTTGTGGAACACATCAAGATGCATACAGGAGAAAAACCTTATTCTTGTTCTGTTTGCAAGTATAAAGCAACTCGTAAAGGTAATTTAGCGGAACACATGAAGATGCATACAGGAGAAAAACCTTATTCTTGTTCTGTTTGTGAGTATAAAACTGCACAAAAAGGTAGTTTAGCAAACCATATCAAGAGACATACAGGAGAAAAACCTTATTCTTGTTCTGTTTGTGAGTATACAGCAACTCGAAAAGGTAATTTAGTGGAACACATGAAGAAGCATACAGGAGAAAGTCGTTATTCTTGTTCTATTTGCGAGTATAAAGCAACCCGGAAAGATCATTTTGTGGAACACGTAAACATGCATATGGGAGAAAAACCTTATTCGTGTTCCGTTTGTGAGTATAAAACAGCATATAAAAGTACTTTAGTAAAGCATATGAAGAGGCATACAGGGTAAAAACCTGATACTTGTTCTGTTTGTGAGTATAAAATAGCACAAAAAGGTACTTTAGTATACCATATGACGAGGCATACAGGAGTAAAACCTTCTCATTTTATTGCTGATCATACAGCAACTTGAAAAGGTAATTTAGAGCAACACATGACGAAGCATACCGGAGATAATCCTTACTCTTGTTCTGTTTGCAAGTATAAAGCAAACTGGAAAGATCATTTTGTAGAACACGTAAACATGCATATTGGAGAGAAGCCTTATTCTTATTCCGTTTGTGAGTATAAAACGGCATAAAAAGGTATTTTAGTGGACCATATGAGGAGGCATACTGGAGAAAAACCGTATTCTTGTTCTGTTTGTGAATATAAAGCAACCTGAAAGGATCATTTAGTGGAAATATCCAGAAACTAGCAACATCCTTTATCTAATAGACGTGTCTGTCTAGGACGCTGTTTTGTTTGGGACGCTGTTTCAGCAGCCAATCCCTAAGAGATAGAGAAAAAAGTTATGAAAGTTATATGTTTGGAATGGTCATGTCAGGTTAGGAACCGAATTTCAGTCACGTGACACTTCCGGTTTTCGAGAAATCACGTGATTTCCGTCTGTCTGGGACGCTGTTTCAGCAGCCAAACCGTAAGAGATAGAGAAAAAAGTTATGAAAGTTATATGTTTGGAATGGTCATGTCAGGTTAGGAACCGAATTTCAGTCACGTGACACTTCCGGTTTTCGAGAAATCACGTGATTTCCGTCTGTCTGGGACGCTGTTTCAGCAGCCAAACCGTAAGAGATAGAGAAAAAAGTTATTAAAGTTATATGTTTGGAATGGTCATGTCAGGTTAGGAACCGAATTTCAGTCACGTGACACTTCCGGTTTTCGAGAAATCACGTGATTTCCGTCTGTCTGGGACGCTGTTTCAGCAGCCAAACCGTAAGAGATAGAGAAAAAAGTTATGAAAGTTATATGTTTGGAATGGTCATGTCAGGTTAGGAACCGAATTTCAGTCACGTGACACTTCCGGTTTTCGAGAAATCACGTGATTTCCGTCTGTCTGGGACGCTGTTTCAGCAGCCAAACCGTAAGAGATAGAGAAAAAAGTTATTAAAGTTATATGTTTGGAATGGTCATGTCAGGTCAGGAAACGAATTTCAGTCACGTGACACTTCTGGTTTTCGAGAAATCACGTGATTTCCGTCCGTCCGGGACGCTGGTCCGTCCGGGACGGTCTTTTTTGTTTTATTAAATGAGACATTTGTCTCACTGGACTGCTAATACAAAATAAACAAACAGTAAATTTTATGGCTGGTGTCTAAAAGGTAACTTTAATCAGAAGTTTTGCATTTTATTACATGAATCTTGTAGCACTTACTTTTATTGTTTCTAGATTTTTGCTGTTTGGATACATATTATGTATTATCCATACTTCCAAAATAAAGTGTTTTTTTATTAGACTGTACCAACATTAATTTCATTTGTAAAATTTGTACGAATTTAGGTTAGCTGCAGTTTAAGATTTGTGTGTACTTAGTACAAACATTCCTGTGTAATGTAAAAAATGTGTAGACCGTAACAAGAGGGTTAATTTGTATCTCCTTCCCATATTACTGGCTCTAGAAGCGGAATGGTTTGCTGCTATTAGCGTCTCGTGTTAAAATGTGAAAAATAGCAGTGATGCCAACATACTGCCAGTGTGACAGTGCGAATGTCAACTAAATTGATAATATATTACCTTAAAGTTACTAGAATAGTTTTTCAGAAAATGAACAGCAGGGTAACATGAACATCAAAGATTATTCACACTACTAATTATTATCTGACAAGAGTTTGCAGTGCTGGGCAGGATTTAGCGAGCCCGATTTACGTAGGCTAGCATTATGATCAGTGTATGGTTGATAGTTTCTGTTAAAAACCGAACTTCGACTTGTAAATTGTGATACAAACGTCACTGTGACGGAATAGGAGAAAAAAATTCTAATTTCCAAAATTTGCAATTTTGTTCTACATCACTATACTCAAAGTCAGAATTACTTGAATCACTTACATCGTCATCACAAATATTTATAATTAATTGTGGCATCCTGCGCCTTTGTGGCCAATATACCGCATATCTACAAACTTGTATGAAGATAATGACGCATAATTAACACTGACAGTTTATTTTCATGACGAAGTTTTCTGTGTCAATCTGCCCGCCGTCTAAACCAATAACCAGCTCGAATTTGGTTTTGTATCCCAGCTATAGATGCAAACTTTCGCCGGATAGACGTTAGATAGGTATCAATTAAATATTTGTCCTTTTATGCTTTCCAGATTAAGTACCGTTGTTGTTATTTCACTATACTTTAATATTTACTTGGTTTTATTTGAATTGTTGGAACTTTGCTTATAGTGTTTATCTTACTTAATTTGACTTAACTGTTAAGGGTCAGATTGGCATGTAACCTAGTTACGATTATTACTGTATTTTCTTTATGTCTACTAATTTGTCGTTTGGTATCCCAATACCAACTGCCATGCACATGTGCAGAGCATTAGATTTATTCCATCGCTTGTATGACTTATCTATTAAATAAATCCCTACTTGATATTAATAATTTGCTAATGTTTGTAGTTTCTATTTACCATGTTCTTTTCTTTTCAGCTAATTTCTCAATTGTATCGGAACTATCCTACACGGGAATTAACATTATTCATTATTCTTGTGAAAATGGAATTTCTGCTTCGATTGTGGTCTTTGTAGATAAACAATAAGCATTCTCTGGCTTAATGTGCCTTGCACCTTTAAAACTCGAGCAAGGTACATGCGATGGCCATGCTCTTTGATGGCTCCTGTTGTTTGAGTACCTTGAGAATGAGGATACTTAGGCAGATTTGGCCTTGTTGCTGTTTGTGCAATATGGGTAAGAGTTGTGAGTGCAAATAGTTTCGCCCACTCACTTCTCATTGTCGAAAGTCGGAATAAACGACATTAGAATTCATAACATTTATTAGACATTTATTTATTTACATGAAAATTAACTTCACAATTATTGTATTGTATTGAAAGAATGGAACATAGGATATATTTATTCTATACATAAGAAAGGCAACAAAACAGACTGTTCGAATTACAAGGGCATTACAGTGACCAGTTCTGTTGGACGACTGTACGGAAGAATCATAGCAACAAGATTAGAAGATGTAATACAGTGTTCTGAAGAACAAAGTGGCTTTAGAAGTGGAAGATCCTGTATTGACAATGTATTCTGCTTGCAACAACTCGTAGAAAAAAGAATAATGCGAGGAAGAGAAACCCATCTTACCTTCGTAGATCTAAAGAAAGCCTACGATAGCGTTCCAGTCAATCTACTACTTTCAGTTTTAGAAGAAACTATTCCTAAAACGTACTTTAAAGCCATCAAAAATTTATATGAGAATAACGAAAGCGTAATCAAAGTAGGAACGGAAATTTCAAACAAGTTTGTAGTCAACAAGGGTCTGCGTCAAGGTTGTACTCTATCACCTACATTGTTTAAAATTTATCTTGAAAAAACAGAACACTGGACAAAAAAATGTGGAAAGATGGGAATCCCTATAGAAGATCAATATTTAAGTACACTTCTATTTGCAGACGACCAGGTCTTAATAGCCAGCGACGAGGACGACATTAGCTATATGTTACGCAAGCTAAACGACGAATATAAAAAATGGGGGTTAGATATAAGTACAGACAAAACCCAATACTTAGTTATGGGTGGAGACGGCCAGGATTTAATTTTGGAAAATAACAAAAAATTGCAGAGAATTTAAATATCTGTGTGTGACGTTTACTAATGACGGAAATAGTAATAAAGACATTAAGACAAGAATCGGTCAAGGAAGAAGTGCGATACAGAAGCTGAACTCGATATGGTGGAGCGACGAACTGACTAAAACGAGCAAAAGAAATATTTTCAAATCAGTTGTGGAATCAATTGCAACTTACGGTTCGGAAACTTGGGCTATTAATAAAAGAAATAAAGCACGACTACAAGCATTAGAGATGGATTGTCTTCAACGAAGCTGTAGAGTGTCACACCTCGAACACGTAACAAATGAAGAAATAAAGAATCGAATGGGAATTCACACCAATATTATAAACACCATAGAGAGAAAACAGTTGTCGTGGTACGGTCATCTCAGAAGAATGCCTGACGATAGATGGCCAAAAAGATTATGGGAATGGGTTCCTCCAGAAAAACGGAAGAGGGGAAGACCTAGAAATACCTGGATGAAAGGGGTACAAGAGGGTGCAAGAGACGACGACAGCCGTAAGAAAACTCGCAATATATATATATAATTATTGTAAACAGACTGACTGATAGTAGGCAAGTATGCCCGGAACTGAAAACTAATCTCAGTGATATCTGCAGCACCTTCTATTGTCTTAACGTTGTATGTGAGTATTCTTACTTGATGTTACTCGATGTTATTGGCCACCAACTCTTCTACTAAATTCTCTACTATAGAGAACGAATGCCAACCTCCACGTCGTTTAATCGTCAGAATATCGGACATTCTCGCATATTTTCCACCTTGAACTCTGAACTCCGGGTGGACCCCATCGAACCTTGAGTCTTGTCCGCTTTTACATTTTCCACTGCAAATGTGACTTCGTCATCTGTGCAGAGCCTGGAGAATTCTATCTCATGTGCATATTCTGCTCTGAGAGTCCTAAATGTAGTTGTATTCTCTCCTACTGCCTTGTTAACTCCGCTTAGTTTTCATAATAGGGCTCAAGCTTTTCTGCTAGAAGTTTAAAAATTTAGTACTTTAACGGTTTCCATCCATTTTTCACGACGTGCTGTATCAAGAGTATGTAATAATTGGTTCAAGATTTTACTGTTTTTACTCTGGAGGAATTCCACGCACAATTCTTCACATTCCCTGTTCCATCCAGGGATGCATTGTTTTCGGTAGCTTGTGGGTATACGTTTTCTCGCCATGCTTGATATTGCTTCTACGAATCTTTGGTAGTTATCAGCAGGAGGAAGTATCCAGCTTATCAACAAAAGTATCCTAGTTTGCTTTTCTTATGTTCCATCTTAGGCGAGAGGAAGATGTTATTAGTAGTATGCTTATGCTGATTCGTATAATAGCCAGTCAATGTTGATTCTGTGGAAATAAGTCTGCTGGGGTCATTCGTGAAGTTTTTATCGGCACGTTGCCGTAGTTCGTAATTACGAAGCAAAGGTCAGAATTGTACTCCCGCTCCCAGGCTGCAGATTTGAATTATCCTCGTTCTTTTTTCTTTTTCGCATAGATTGTTATACTGTTACTGCTGAAGTAGAAAGTAATACTGGATCTGATAATGCACTAAAGGTGGCAGTGGAAAGGAAACTTAAGAGTTTGCTGCTGAAGAAGATAACTTTTTACTGACAATATAAGTAGGTATTCTAAATGTATTAGTTTTTGGTGATGATGAGCCATTTTTACCAAAGATTTTGTTAGCATCAATTGATTCGTATGCTAAATCTTTCAAAAATATAACATTAATGACTACGTGGATACAATTGCCTGTTGGACTAGCTCAGGAAGACGAAGTGCAGTTCTTTAAGTATTTAAATTAAAAAGCCAAAATGAGCGCCGACAAATCTTTTAATTAACGACGAGTGTATCCAGGTATAGAGAATTAGTAAACTCCAGTAGCATCATTATTAAAGAAAATCGCAAGCCAAGCACAGGTAGCAGTAACAATAACACAACCACAATGCTAGCATTACAGTATAATATCGTACAACCTACAGGTAATTATAGATAATAGGTAATTATATTTGCTAAACAAAGGTTATCATAGGGTAATAAAAGTAGGGCAAAATTTAAGGTGCACTTCATAACATAACCTCGGCATGCTAGAAAATTAGCTTAAAACACAGATGAAGGGTACAATTATAAATTATATTAAACATTATAACAGCTTGAAAAGGTGTAACGGAGGTTAACGCAGGCTCCATGGAAGTAAAACACCAATTGCCTTCAGATATTTAGTTCGTGAAGCGCACTGCACATAACAGCGAATCCCAAACTAAAGCCTCCAGAACTTTGACAAAATTCGACAGGTAACTTTAGCAATCACATGACGTACACAGCACCAGCTCACGACCCACAATATTAAATGGTTTTAAATAAAGGGTAATCAAGACATGTTACTCGATTTTTTCGGGGAACCCCTTTCTGCACATCAGGAAGGTCGCGCAGTTGGCAAAGAATTTATAGTTTACCATACACGGTAAAACGCCAAACAGCCCATACGAACGTCGGAAATGGTAAGTGATTTTCAAAGCCCATGCAGGGTCGAGATTGACGCCCTCAATGTGAGAATATCGATTAAGGGGAGCTCCGAACCTGCGGCTATAAAAAAACCCAAAATAGAATTACGGATGCCTTAAATCACGGCACGAAGAGCTTCAATTAATTTACTCCAGATCAATTTGGGCCGTAGAAATAGGTCAGCAAGGCGCTTTAATCCTCCAGAATTGGCGTGAGAAAAACATTCTCAGCAAATTGCTAGGGTTGCATAAGCCGCCACCATCAGCGAGGGCAAATTCCACCAAACATAAGCGGCATGCCTGCAAAACTACTGGACAATTTAAAAGGCGGTAAAATTGTTCGCCGGGAACAAAATCTAAGTTTATGTGGGTCCTGGTGCCGTTATAAAACGCAAACAGGCGGGGAGCGCGCGAAATTTAAATTCTGTACTACTGACATCGGAAAACATAGATGGCGCGCACAGAACTGCAAAACTGTAGGGGCAGAAACTAAACACGTACCTAACAATTTTTTCAAGTTATAGATTTAATATAATTTCATATGGAAGAATAACAATCGCGAATGTAAAAATTACCAAAACTACATACGCAACTCCAAAAACATTCAAATATTGTAAAACTAAAACAGACGCATAATTAAAAAAAAATCTTAACTGCTATAGAAAATAGAAATAGTATATTACATAACGGGATGGAAAGTGTTTCGTTAGTGTCGAGAGATTAAGTAGTTAACCGATATGCGAAGCGTCGAGGTTAACCTTAATCTAGACAAGAATGAAACTTTTCACCGTGGTATGTATACTATTTTATTCACAACCACTTTATTCCAAACAATAATTGGAAAAATAATTATTATATTACGATTCGACATCCACAGGTTGTGACGCGCATGAATGGATCAACGAGATGTTCAATGTCCTGACCTACTAGACAGCGGTCGGCAATTGATTACTTTCCAACCGCTGCCACGGCACCCACTTTTCCGACTAGTTGAAAAGTTTACAAGTTGGTAATAGTTCATTTTCCAACTTTTTAAAAGTCAGTAATCACCTTATTAGGTAATATATGGTTGTGAATAAATAATATTAAATTATCAAATTTAAGTTCTCAATAATGGAAATTATGTTATTTAATTCGTAACAGATGCGTATGTGCGTTGTATGTATAGTATAGTAAATTAATAATAATAGCGTTGAAGTTTTAATTAATTTCATAACAACTTCTTCTAAAAATAGATTATTTGTTCAACTAAGCAACGACAGAAGCTCGTTTAGTTAACCAAGTCACTTAGTGTACCAGACAGCTGAAGCAATTTATAACTTTTTCGGACATTAGTTTTTATACATACCGTCTGTTCTATAAAAAAGGCCCCGCCTTCCAGCTACTTTATTATTTATTTTAGACCCAATAAACCTTATATCAAATCAAATGGCACATAAAAACCTACATTTTAACACTATCAAAATTTTTTTATCTTCAATTGTTTCAGAGTGGTGACGTCACGTGCAATTTTTTTAAATGACACTGTATATATTTTTTGACATTTTCTGGTAGAGGTTTTTTTTCTCTTTTCAACAATATAAATATTTTATGCCCTTACATAAGAAAATTTTCGAGAAAAATTAAAAAACTTTTTTATCGGTGGGAGGCCACCATACAAAACTATCAACAAAAGTGTAACTCAGAAAAACAAAACGATAAACACTTTAGATTATTCTGAAATCTGACAGTTAAAGCGTTTGGCTACTATTTGTTTTGTTTTACTGAGTTACACTTTTGTTTACAGTTTTGTATCATGGCCTCCCACTGTAAAAAAGTTTTGTAATTTTTCACGAAAATTTTTTTATGTAAGTGCATGAAATATTTATATTGTTGAAAAGAGAAAAAAAACCTCTACCAGAAAATGTCAAAAAATATATACCGTGTCATTTAAAAAAATTGCACGTGACGTCACCACTCTGAAACAATTGAAGATAAAAAAAAATTGATAGTGTTAAAATGTAGGTTTTTATGTGCAATTTGATTTGATATAAGGTTTATTGGGTCTAAAATAAATAATAAAGTAGCTAGAAGGCGGGGCCTTTTTTATAGAACAGACTGTATATTGAATTAGCTTAACGTATTTACACGGCATTTGTCTGTCTAAGTTTATAAATGCGAAATGTAGAGGTTTCTGTTTCTCTTTGTATTTTTCTGGAATATTCTAGTACTATATACTTATTCGGCTTTTCATCTACCTTTCCTGAAAACAGTTGGCTTTTTATTTTCTCCAGAGTATCTCTCAATCTCCTTTTGACATGTCTTTCTAGCCATTTTATTACATGAGCTTAATACAATTGTCTCCATACATATTTGGTATTCTGTATAAAAGTAATTGTGTCCACCTAGTTTCTGATAACTTCACCAGCCACTTTATTCGGTTCCACCGCATTTCCAGTTTAATTTCACTCAGCACGTGTTTAACCACAATTTCTTTACATACGTACTACCCAAATGCGTACATTTATACATTTTCGGCCTCTTTCGTTGAGAATTCGACAATTTCGAATATCGACGTACGTTTTAGGCCATCTAGTTGACCGAGCTAGCTTTGAATTTAAAATTTCAGGCTACCGAACTTAGCGTGGAAAGATATCTGTTTTGGTCGATATACATACACGACGGTTGGGTCGACGCAGCCACTGGTTATTTCGGGAAACGGTAGCTTTTCTTTCGAAGTACAATGTCCACTGGTCGCATGACATCTGAGGTGATCGGCTGCCCATTAATTCTCCTTTACGCTTTGGAATTTTTCATTTGAATCCCAGCTAACACAGTCTAGAGAAAAGTTTGTGGCCGATAAAAACAGCTGCAGGCACAGAGAAACGAAATATTGGCTGCCTAAAGACGCACCCGACGCGTTGCAGGAAGAAAGGCTTTGGACTTGACCGTCAGTCGTTTTCTTGTTGAACATTGTTCAATTGTATTTGAATAAATATTACTGTCGACAGGTGACTGCTCGTCGCCGATTGTGTGTTACTTCTTCCTTTCTTAACCTTTTGATAAAGCCGTTCCGACGGCATTACCGTCCGGTCAAATCAATTTGTAGCGATTACCCAAATCAAACCTTTTGCTTCCATGTCTCGTGTGCTGTTGATGCACTAAACTTATTACGCTATCCGATATGTCAGCGATTCCTCCTTCAGCGTCCTTTTTGAATACACAGTCCTGGCTCAAATTTTAGTTTATAGCTGAATTTGAGTTATCAACAAATATCGTTTAAGCTTCGACACTGTCAATTTGGGCATTTGTAAATTTAGTATTGCACTGGAAACCCTTTTATGGAACCCGTTCAGTATGTTGTTTTTATCGACCCTTATTTTGCAAACTAACATTCTGAATGTTTGTACTAGAATTGCTTAGGTTATTTTAGTTAACGTTATTATTTATTGAGGCCACAAATAACTCTTTCGCAAGGTTATGAGATTGCTTGAGTGATAAAATTCGAGTCAATATTTAGAAGGTTTATTGTTAAACCCAGTTTTTTACAAACAAAAAATTTCCAACTTAAATAAACGCATTTGCAATGCACAAAAGAATCCGTCTGTAGTGATCTGGAACGCTAGAGAGAGATTCAACACTCTGAACGCCTTGCAGAGCTTTCAGCAACCGCCGTTGAAATCGTGCACTGTTCTTCGTTGTACGCCGACGTAATTATATTAAGACTTCGTAAATGTGTTGGGGTGGATTCAATGTTTAATCAGCAAACAAATTCCCAGGCTTATCAACACGATCCTCCGTGCGCATTTGCCATGGAAACCAGGTGTTAATTTAAAAATATATATCTAGGCCACACGACCTTCTGTGAGCATTAAACCTGGATGTGAAGGCAGTTCTGGATAAGAGGGTTGCTAAAGCAGTTTTTGACCAAGTCAATCAGGTAGGGAGGATTCGTAAAATGAAGTAATAATGCAATCGCTTCCAGGTGCTAGTTACTGGATACTGACCTTCTCGGGTCATGGATTGATATTTCTTCGCTTACCATGATTAAACGTTTATTTATATATTTATCGTATAGCTTGTAGGATGACAGCGATTGATAAAGTCCTTGGGCACTCCAGAGAACAAGGTAGCTACCGGCTTGAGCGCGGG